>CM038114.1:7735232-7953495 GCA_001642375.2 Mentha longifolia
AATTTTTTACAAGAAGATAATATAGCTTAGTCTGTTACATCGATCGTGGAATACTAGGAAGTATTACAAGATTTTGAAATAAAGAGAATGCATATATCATACCTTCTATTCCATTGCTACTGTCATGGACCTGCAATATTAATTAGTAATGGTTTACAAAACATTCCTTGAAGGAAGAAAACATGACAAAAATAAAATAGTTCCCCCAAGATCAAATATTTCCATGGAGTAGCCCTCTAGAGAAATGGAAATTTTACTCACCGGGTTCTTTTCTATTCTATTTATATTTATTTATATATTGAAGTTATTTTTCATGCTCTAAACCTGAGAATATACAACAATAGTTTAATATAAGAATGACTAAAATGTTATCTAGCATAAAAAAGCCAATGTATACCAAAGTGATATATCCACTTCATAGAGAATATTTATGTGATGGAAAAGGTTTGGAGAAATTACCAAGTCATCACCGGATTTTGAGCTAAAATTCTGAGTTTTGACCCACTTCTGTATAATTAAATACAAATCCAACATTACTAACAAATACTGTATGGACAATCTGAAGGGTCATAAAAGATCTCAGACCTGTTGTTCTTTTAGCTGTCCACTGATATCCTCAGTAACCTTCCTATAATGAGCACTGCACAGGAGCAAAACATGTTATGACATGACATTTTATAGCTTCTCGATATATGATCAACTTGTAACCTTCGGTCCACAAGTTTTGCTGACACGCCCTGTATTTCCTGTTTCATAAGCTCCGAAGTCTGCATGTAGAGAGGAAACAAGACTGGAATGACTTCAATTATTGTGCTAAAAGACAAAAGATCAATCCCTGCTCTCACTCCCACCCAGTATGCAATTCCAGGAAACTGTTCTGCTGTTGATCTATAGATGCACTGATATACAAACCATGTTTCCTGTACCATTCAATTTCTATCTACCACGTTACTTGTAGATAATTGGAAAGGTTTCACATGGAAGAAGAGATTACACTTTCTTTTCACTCCAGATGTTACCATCTGAGGAAAGATGCCATCCAAGTGACTGAATCATCTTACAATCTCTTGTATACGATATAGTGGTGTTAGTGAATAACAAAAGCTTCTAATGTATACAGGTAATCTCATTCATATTTTACTACCAGCAGCAAAACTGCTTCACGGATACTGTGCTCTACATGCTAGTTATGAGAGACGCTCAGATATGTAAATGACACAGGCAAGGACCCATGAAAGCAGAGGAGTGGTTTCCGTAATCTGATGTATGATCATATAAATCACTCAATCACACAAGCAATAGAAAAGAAACGGAGAAGGTTGATCCAAACTGTTCAAACTGCAGAAGCATGAGTTTCAGATTTCTTCAACAGCTTCAATGTAACCTTTTATTTCATATTAATAGGTTTGGTAGTTTAATGAACAAATGTAAGGAAATACTACGGAAAGGCTGACTTCTTACAACCATATGTACCTTACTGAGGATGCAATAATCAGACTCATAAGAAGCGATTTTCTTCTGTTTTTCCAGAATCTGCAAGCAGATCTGCCCCTTCGCTTTAGCTATCCGATCAGCTTCTTCCTTGACTTGCTTAGTTTCATTCCTCACTATATTTTATTTGAAAAAACTAGGAATCAGTGCACTATAATCCAATTATGCCAAAATAAATATTCAAAAAAACACAGCAACTCTGGAACCAAATGGTAGAACACTCTCGCAACAGAAATCTCTTTAAAATGACCATGACGTCCAAGGAAGATGAAGGAAACGGCTTCGAAAATTGAATTATCTTTGGTGCTATATAGAAAAAAACAATTATTCGCTTTCATCAGAAGAAAAGCAAAGGAAATTGGAAGAAGCAACCTGAATCGAGGTCCTTTTGGAGAGCGTCAATAGTAGTGCTCTGCGTATGCTCTTCCACAGACATTTTAGCTGCGTGATCCGCCACATCTGCAGTTCAGTGGATTTTACGTTAAATCTGACATTAATCAACGAGATTTCAAGTATAACTCAAGGTTGTTAACGACAGCTACACGATCAACCGCAAAATTATACATATAACAGAGAGAGGACAGCACCGTTGATCTGAGAGCGGAACGTCTTCATGTACTGAAACAATTCCTCCATTAACGCTGCTGATCTATCCATGGATATACATTCAGTTATCGTAGCCAAAATTTGCAAAATGAAAATTAACCTCACATTCCACATTAAGAAATGATCGATCATACCAGACCTACCTTCAGTATCAGAGAGAGAGAGAGAGAGAGAGAGAGAGAGAGAGAGAGAGAGAGATTCAGTATTTGAAATTACTGAGAGATGTAAATTTTTATATATATAGCCGTGGGGAAGCGGGTCTTGTTGGTGTTTGGAGGGAAATGAGGGAATGTTCTGGTGTAGTTGAGGTGCAGGGAGAATAGGTGACGTGTCAGGGTAATTTCGGAATAAAAGTACATACCGCTATTACCAAGGCATGAAGCATTAACCAAACAGACTGTTGAAGCATTTAGCAGTGGGATTGGGGTAGATTGTAGAGTGCGCGTGATCTTCTCGAAGAAGGACGAGGAGAAAATGGCAGCGCTGGTCTCACGATGGGATCGGCAACAGCGGCAGCTCCGCGTCCAAAGAAGCAGCGTTTTTCCGCGAAAGCTTAGCTTGTTTTCATCGAGGAAGAAACTCTTTCGATTCCTGCTAATTTCTCTCGCCATTGTTGCTATTCTCCCCCCTCTCTACTTCCACTTCAGCCTCCGCCGCTTCCGCCAGGTCCCCCTTTTATTCTATATTTCGCAGTTTTTCTTGTTCTGTTGTTAATTTGTTTGATCAAAGCTCGATCAGGATTATATACTTGAATTGTGGTGTTTCCTCTGTAATTTGGGCCCTTTTGTTACTTTTTATGTGTAAATTTTGATAGTTGGAATAACTTCCAGTCCGCTTTTTCCTACTTTGCAGTTGCAATAAATTTGGGTGAATCCTTTTATTTAGAATGTTAAGTGAAAGAGTGACTAATCCTAGCTGCTCGGTGAATGCCTCTCTGAAACATGTTTTGAGTTGCCTGATGTTATGTCATCGTCTTGTTTGTTTCGATGTGAATGCAGATACAATTACAAAAGTGCAGTTGGATGTCAAGCCCACCTTTAGTGTGTGCTCATGGGGGTGACTCAACCAAGGCTTTTCCCAATACTGTAGGCATCTCATCTACTACTTGGCTCGTTTCTTTAGCATGCGCACCCGTGATTTCCGTCATTAGTCAACAATTCACCGCATCTTGTAGGGTGAATTTTGTGATGAATTAAGTACAGTTTAACTTTTTGAAATTATATTTAAGGTAGAAAGGTTTGTCTGATGATTCATGAGATATTAGTTGGAATATAACACAGGGAAAATATGGTCTTTTGTTGGTCGATGTGATTGCATCTGTCGTGACCTGAAATAATAAGACAAGAAAGTTACCCATTTCACGATCTGCTTAATGCAGTTCTTCATATGCCCCACCTACCCTTATTGTCAAGAGCAAATAAAGAAATCTGAGGTTGATAGAAGTAAAATTCAGAAATTGCTTTAAAATTATATGCATTGCATTAATGAATTGCCTCCATGTATCTGTCGCAGATGGATGCTTATAGCATTGCTTTAAGTTCTCAAGCTGATTGCATTGAAATTGACGTGTCTCGTTCTTCAGATGGATTATTGTTTGCTCTTCATGATAGGTAACCACATCATGTAATTGAGGCATTAACTGGTTTATTTCCTTTGACTATGTATGCATAATTATCTTAATGGTTTAAGATGATTACTTACCATATGACAAATAAATATTCCTCTTTTATTTCAGTTGACAACAATACTTCTCCACAATGCTACAAAAGGACTTTCAAGACTATTAATTATATGAGAAATTCAATTTCAGCCTGAAACCTCCTACCTCCTTTGGGAGCTCAACTAGTTAAAACATTGGACAAAGTAACACGATGACAAGACTTATTCTTTCTCTACTATGGTACAAATAGTTAAGAAATCATTATGAACTCCTAAGTTATTCTAAGGAAAACTGCTGGAGAGAAATTAATAAGAAACGGAGTGGCCTCAATCTCCCAAGTACAGGACATATAGCAATATTTGATTAGCTAAATGATGTCAAAACAGCTGAACTTGGGACTTATGGTTGTTGCATAAGCACTGCAAATTAGACACCAATTTTTTGATGACCTAACGATAGAAGAAGTTCTGCACACCTTCTCTTAAATTTAATTGCTTCAAGCTTAGTTTTGTTTATAGAGATGTGCTGGAATGATGATTCTCACATATTACAGGCAGGGATCTGCAAAGACTATCTGGAAATAGCTCTTCCAAAGTTGGATATTTGAGCTTGAAAGAGGTGGGCTGCTCTCCATAATGTCAAATACTTGAGAGTTATTGATCAAAATCTAGGATCTTGATGTACTGAATTGCTGTAGATTGCAGATCTGGGTTCCAAACATCACCAAGGCTCGGAGTTCAGTGGTGTAAATATTCCAACCCTTGAAGATGCATTGAGAGTAAGTCGAGACCAGATAATATGTCTCTTTCTCTAATAAAAAAATCTCGGGACAAGTAGGTGTAAAATTGACCAGAAAAACGAAATAAATGTCATCTTGATTTCACAAATAGATCAAAGACTGGTCCTTTTGCATTCCACTACAATCAATCCTCATGTAGAGGCTCTATATAACTAAAAATCTTTTTGATATGGGACTGAAGTTGAGTTTCCTCGTGATTATTTTATGCAGCTCCGCTAGTCAAACTAGCTCCTAGATAGTCTATGAGTGTTCTAAGATTGGTTTTATTCTGAATCAGTTGGTATCAGGTTCAGTTAAGCAGGTGATTCTCGATGCTAAAGTTGGACCTCCACTATATGAGAAAGGACTAGCAAAGGATATCCTTTCTGTTGTAAGTATCTAACATCTGTGTTTGTCTGTCAGTAAGTTGCTAATTGAATTGGGTGAAATGGATTTCAATTTACAATGTGCTTGTTTTGGTTCTGAAGTGTTGTGTTATATGGTACTGGTTAAAATGTGCATCCTTTTTACAGCAATTTGCACCAACGCATATTTGGTGGAAAGTAAGTGAGATCTAGTTTGTTTGATTTTTGCAATTCATTAAAGAAAATGCGTGAATGATAATTTCTCTCTTGTAAATGTTGGCTTAACGGTAATTTCTCGCCAATTTACGGAGACATTAACATTTATATGTTTACTATAGTATCTATGTAAAATTATGTTTAGTTTAATGATCAAATAATTAATTTTCATAGGTAATAACCTAAAATATAGCTTCATAATTTTGGAAATTAATAAATTCCTAGAAGAAGATAAATATGATTGACAATATTGCCACATTTAATGTTTATTCATTATTTTGGTCTAGAATTATATAATGATTAAGCTTCGAATAAACTTAATAATTACTCTTTCCATCCCCCATATATATGTGCTGAGAGAAATGACATGCAGTTTAAGACAAAGTTGGTGTCAAGTGGGAAAAATAAGATAAAGTAGGGAGAAAGTGAGAAAAGTAGGTAGAAAGTGGGAAAAGTAAGAACAAAGTGAGAGTGAATAAATAATTTTGGTAAGAAAATCTTTCTATTTATGGAATGCACATATATATGAGAGACGTCCCAAACGAGTAATAAACACACATATAAGAGGGACGGAGGGAGTACTAAATATGAAGAAAAAGAAGTCTAGAACGGCTTTGCTTACAACTCAATTAGCAAGTTATGGAGACATTAACTTTCATATGTTAATGATATTATAGAACTTATCTCGATGGTTCTTCAAATAAGTGAAAGTTTGTTCGTTTGGCTGCGGTACATTAATTTATAGTTATTTTTTGACATTACATATCTTTCCAGGGTTGTTTTAAATTTATGGACTTTCTTAACTCTGCTCAAGTGCCATTCAATATAGATCCAATGTTTCCTCCTATGTTTTTCCATGTTCTTTGTACTGCCCAGTGCCAACGATGCTGAGTAGACTCAACATTTCTTCCTGTTATACCTTCTCCAGTGAAATTTGAAATTGTTATATATCCTTAAATAGTTCCTGACCTAATACTATCTTTCTACAGGTAGAAAGAACCAAGTGCAAGAATTGCCTTGTCTGGGCGAAAAGTGACAGCCTAGCAAGGGAACTAATTAGGTTATCCAATAATACAATGGTAAAAGAAGGTTCAACTGTTGTGATTTTTGATTCTGATGACATTTTCAACTTGGTGATACTTTTCCTCTTTTTCTTGGATTATGTTATCAGCGAATAAACTATCTAGAGGCTAGTTTTGGCAACATGAATTCAGAGAAGGGTTAAGAGAGAGAGAGAGAGGTGCTGGGACGGCTGATAAATTTTCTTGATGTTGATCTTAAGATAGTAACTTTGGAGCAAATCAAAGCTTCACCAGAAAATAAACTATTTGTTCTTTCTGGAACTCCATTTCAATTAGTTAGCATTACTGTCCTGACAAAAGTGGTTGAAAGATTGTGATTAATCTTACATCTGAGGTTTGATCTGTGTGTTATGAAGGTGGGGTACATCGTAATGATGGATCCATCAACTGGAACGAGGACGAGACTATTGAGGATGAGAGGTGCTGGAGTGGTCGGCATTTACCACCCATTAATCGATGAAAAACTTGTGAAAATCCTACATGGGTAAGAAACTCAAGTGAATTTACAATTAGTGAAAAACAAGGTGCATTATATGTGCAGTATTTGATGTATGTGATGAGTTGCAGGAGGAATAAGAAGGTGTTTGCATGGACTGTTGATGAAGAGGAGTGGATGCATAAAATGTTGCTGGAGCGCGTGGATGCAGTGGTGACCAGTAATCCTTCTCTGCTGCAACAAGTTATGCAAGATGTGAGGAAGCAGTGCTTTGAGGATGGCTTTTCTTTGGCTTCTTAGTGTTGGTGAGAATTTTTGTATTGGATATGTACCTAAGCAGAGATCTATGGGTACCTTAAAATGAATTAAATTGATTTTTGTTATTGTGGACTTGGCTCAGCCACAGATTCTACTTTTAGTTAACAACATTTTGACTTTTTTTTTTTATAAAAAGAAAGTATTTTATTTATTTGAGGAAAATAAAAAAGATTAACAATATCATTCCTTTGGAGTAAAGGAAACTAAAATGTAAACTAGAACAAAGTATTGATTACTCTTTTATATATATTTTTACTAATAAATTGGATGCAAAGGAAACAAAGAGGGGAATCATAGGTGTTGAGTGAGTAAAGTACAAGTTGCAAGAGGAATAACCGCCATTAGGAAATTAGCTGGTGACGACGTTGATTATCAGCTCTGTTGATTATCAATTTTAACTCATACTAAAAAAATAAACATAAAAGATTTAATTAACCAACCTACCAACCTGGAAAAAAAAAAAAAAAAGAAAACAACCTACCGACCTGACCTTCTGTGTATAATCCAGAGATACTGGTAATCGTCTGTACTTATTTTTTTTTCCTTTAATGTAATTTTTCTGCCAAAATAAATATATATAAAAAAAATAAAAAAATTAAAAATTAAAAATTAAAAAAAACACACACAAGTTATCTTGATTTGGGCGCCGGAACCCATGAATTCAGCGTGATCCGCAGCTCACCCGCAAAGCCAGATTATTTGCTCGTAGTTGCGGGAGTGAAATCAGAACGATGGCGAAACGCTTTGGATTTGGATTTATGGCGTCGTGGTTCCGTAGGAAAGTTGTGGACCCTCTCCACCAAATCCTTCGCCGGTTAATCTTTTCCCCTAATTTAATCCTTTGCTTTTTACATTTCTTCCCATAATTTCGGCAGTAATGCTGGTGTTGTATACTGAGATTTTCGTCAATTTGATAGGGGTGCCGAACCGAAGCAGCTGGCGTTCTCCGCTGCGCTGGGAATCACCTTAGGACTCTTTCCAATCTGCGGTATGTTGTTTCTTCATACCTATTCCGTTTTCATCTAATACCACTGTCACTAATTCAGCTCATCGCTATCTTCTTTTGATATATATATTTTTTTTAAAAAGCAACTTTTTATTCGTATCTTTTCTGATTCGTGCAGCTTTGAGCTGAAATTGATCGTTTTGAATGCTCATTTTCTCTTTGAATGATGGTGTATTTGCACTCGATTACATATTTGCATCATCACCTTTCTGTATCTGTTCCTAAATCCTAGTCCAATACAACCCTAATATTGCTGGATCTATGGTAGGACTAGTATGATCATTTTAACCAAAAACCGCGGGTATTACGTTTTATTTAGCTTCTCTAGAATATAGAACATGTATTTGTGGAAACTTTTTTTCTTTGGCTTTACAAACTAAAAAATTTGGTATCAGTTCATGCTTTGATATCTTTTAGTATTTGATTATACACCCTCAAGAAATGTCTTGCAGTAGCTGTTGTCATTATCCAATAAAAGTCTTGGAAGAGGAACTGGTTAATTTTTCTGGTGATTGAATATCTTTTATTAACTATGCCAAAGTATGCTATCTTGTGTCCCCTCCCCCCTCCTGCTGTTTAATAAGATATGCTAAATATTTAATATTGTGGCCACAAAGATGTATGTGCTGCGTTGCAAATGGATATTCATGGATAAATATCTTACACTCAGAGTTACTTATCTTCACTAGGGGTTACTGTGTTTCTATGCGGATTAGCTATTGCAGTACTTGGATCTCATTGTCATGCTCCAACTGTGATGCTGACTAACTTTATTGCTACTCCTATTGAGTTGAGGTAATACCTTTTCAAGCTCAAGTCAGTTTACAAGTTCATTACCAGCTTTTCAATATGATACCCTCGGCGAAATATTCATGGCAAGGATTTTATGGTGCACAATACTAGTTAGTATAGTGATTTTCTATGTCTCTGCCTTTACAATCAAAATGGTGATAGGGGTATTTGATGTATTGCGTGATTTTAAATGTTATGGGAACCAGGCTTTGGTACTATGGTTGTGACTGTCAAATTCTGCTTACTATCTTTGTCTTCTCAACGTTGGCTGGGGGTATATGCACAGATATAAGCTGGCGATACTTACTGTAAACTTACTCCTTTAGTCTAGAAAGTAGGTTCTCTTGAAATTTGCTACTAATCATAATGTATCGATATCTGCTGATTATTCTTGTCCAAGCAGCAGAAAGATTTAACGACCAAACTATGAATCGTGACCTTTGTCTAATTCTCCTATGAACAGTCTGGTGATTCCATTTCTACGATTTGGTGAATACATCACTGGTGGGCCTCATTTCCCTCTAACTTCGGATGCTCTTAAGAAGGTCTTCACTGGGAAAGCTTCATGGGAAATCTTGCAGAGCATTTTCCACGCGGTATGCAAGCGAGTTCTCCTACTGTATCTGTCAGTTGAAATGGTTTCTAGCTATCTATAATATGCACGAACATACTTCCTTTTAGCGATGTCATTAAACAGAATTATTGGCATATATGCAGATGATGGGGTGGGTTGTTGCCGCACCATTCATCTTCGGAGGCCTCTATTTGTTGTGTTTGCCATGCTTCAAGATGCTGGTTTACAAGTTTTCGGTGGTTCCTTCGAGTCCCAAGAAGCCAATAATCAGCTCGATATCGAGCCCAAGAAAGTCCGTCAACTCCCCCACTGAAGTTAGGCTAAAGGTAAGGGATGTGTGACATAAAATGCAAGTGCTACTGCTACGGTACGCCATTGTTATGAGTATTTAAAATGGACGACAGACCTGAGATGTAATTCATTTTGTACAGGTTGATAGCATGTAAATGTTGTATCCTAATTTGGCCATGTTCGTGCTCAAAACATTTTATATAAGATCCTTTTTTTTTTTCCCTCCAGGTTCCTTTCCTTGATGCGACCCTTCCATCGTGAATAAGACGTTCATATTATTATAACTACGAGATTAGTTTTTTTATACTATAGGTTAAGTGTTAACGTGCATTAGCTGTAGAAGAGGACGAAAGAGAGTAGTGGTTCATGCTGATTTAATCTTCATAAGTCAAATAATTAGAACCGAAAAAGGACGCGTGGGGCCCGATTGACAAAAGAGTATATTCGAATAATGTAATACTCCTCCTTCCTTAATTCTACGATTCTTAATTCTACGATTCTTTCTTGGCACTAATATTATAATGTGACGTCCATTATTTCTTGTCACTTTTTATTTTGGATCACCCACGTATACTTTAATACTATACACTTTAACACTTGAATACTATTAAAATATTAGATGTGCCTACAATTATTTTTTTTTACATTTTAATTTATTAGCATATTATCAAAACATATTAAATTTAATATCTATTTTTTTTGCTAAGAATTCGTAGACGGAGAGAGTAATAATATTAGACTTTTAGTAGTACTATATTAGAATTAGATTGAATCTAAGACTTGGGACGTGATAGTTATACTCCCTCCGTCCCGCGGTAATTGTCCATCATTACTATTTTATACTTTACATATATTCCTCATTGTGGACAATTGTCGCGGGACGGTGGAATTAGTTTGCAAGTTGCAAGTAGTAATGAGTGAAGGGTGAAGCCGTACGCAAATGGCGGTCCCCCGCATTGCAGCTAATTTGATTGTTTAGTAGTATTATTATTAGTATTATTTATGACTTGTGTAATTGGAGTATTAAGCGATGTACTTCTTCTTGATCGCTAAAGATCAACGACTACAAGATGACAGACACTATTTTTCACATACTAGGAATAAACAATTTGCCCAACAATTTATATTTATATTAGTCAATTTTTCAAGACAAAAAACAGATCTGATATGGTCCAGTTTATGCTAATCTAGTGTAGTAAGTTTGACATTTCACCAAACGCCGTTTCCAACTAAGAGATCCTCCTCTATATATATATATATATATACATGAAGAAAAAGAGACAGGATATATCTTCTCTCTCTCTCTCCTCTTTATCTATTTAGCTGTGTAATAGTTGTCGAGATCTATGTCTCTTTCTCTTCTTTCCCAGGCGAGCTAATTCCAGATCTTTGGCTTGAGGGAACTGAAGCTTCTACTCTGTTCTTTGTTCGATACAGACAACCGTACATTCTCTTTTTATAACTAGTTTTGCTATAAAAAGAAAGAATCAGGTCTTTTTTCTTGCTTCAGCAAATGCGATCTATTCTGGGAATCAAAGCAGCTGAGTGCCGGTGATGTCGTATAGTGTCGGAAACAGCAAAGAGAGAGGGCGCGATGTAAGTAGCGGTAGCACTAGCGGCGCCGTCCATTGTTGCTCCACCGCTTCCTCTAAGCTCAAGCTCTACCAAACTTTCATTTTCTCGGTCCCGATTCTCTTCACTTTTATACTTCTCTTTTTCTTTTATTGGTTCTACCTCCGGCGGCGAAGGGCGGACTGGTCTTCTCTCCGAATGAGGGCTAATAATTCCGTCCTAATTGGCGATGATCTCTCCAGGGTATGGGTGTGCCTTTTTTTTTGTTTCCCATTGATTTATTATGTCTTGAAATAATGCTAATTTACTTAATTTGTTGGTGTTGTAGTGTGAACTTGGGCTAAAGAAGGAGCTGAGGGAGATGCTGCCTATTATCGTCTTCAAGGAGAGCTTTTCCGTCAAAGACACACAGTAAGTTTGCTCCCTTCAAGTTTTTTTTTTTTTTTTTTGGAGGAAAAGAGTTCCTTGGTTCTTTAGATATCAGCTTGAGATTAATTTTAGATAGGTTTTCTGATAATGTAAATTTGTTTGCTTCCTTCAAGTTTCTTCTTTTGTTAATTTTTTTTTTGTTTTTTATTTTAGATATTAGCTTGAAATCCTAGTTTGAGTGAAACTAGCAGAGGGATTACACAGTATAGCTTGAAATCCTAGTTTGACATTGAAAGTGCACATTTTACTGTATGGGATGTTCTTTCTCTACTACACATGCTTGTGAGATCTAATTATCCATTACTCCCTCCGTCCCATTGATAAAGAGCTAGTTGACCACCTTTTTGTCGTCAACTAGCCCTTTAGCAATGGGACGGAGGGAGTAGTTTACTTGGTTCAGCTATATGTTACTAGTTTGTTGAATGGAGTTGGAAATAGCCGTTTATTTCCTCCCCTCGTGCTATGCTGCTGCCCCTCTATCTCTAGATCTTTTGTCCTCCTCTTCGCTCTCTTCCCCTCTTGTATTTTTTTTGGTCGTTGTTGGTGTGGATTTCTTCCTCGAAACAGGATTGATTTGCCCATATGCTAGCTATCTTTTTCTGTTGAAGAATTGCAACATTATGGTGATGGATAAAACATGTGTTGGTGTTTGTCTAGTTTACTAAAAATTTGGTCGGTTGTTATTGGGGCGTAGATGCTCGGTGTGCCTGGGGGAGTACGAAGGGGAGGATAGACTACAGCAGATACCGGTGTGTGGGCACACATTCCACATGGAATGCATCGACCTCTGGCTAACCACGCACACCACTTGTCCACTATGCCGCCAGTCCCTCCTTTCTTCTTCTTCTTCTTCTTCCGCGAAACCTCCTCCAGATGATCACGATCATGCTCATGTTCAGCATAATGATGATGTGGAGATGCGTAATGAAGAGGAAGATGAAGAAGAGGACCCTCAAATTAGTGAATCGACTTCAGAGAGTGATGACGAAGCGGCCGTTGGTAGAGGAGATCAAGATACGCGGCCGTCTGGTGAAGCAGTTGGAAGGGATGTTGAGACTAGGGTCAAATGATGCATTCCACCACAAACTGCCCATTAATTGGAATGGTTACATTCTTACTATTTCTGCCCACATTTTTTGTTTTCTGGGGAAAAAGTCTTAGTCCTGTATCATAGCAAATTGATGCGCTAGTTTATTCATGAGGCATCATGTCCAGTCTCTTTTTTTAAATGTATTTTACCCAAAACTTGAAGAAGTGAAATGTATGATCACCATGTCCATGTAGCAACTCATTTTGTGAATATGAGTGTTATTTTGGCTTATTTACATTGTGGATGGACTGGAGAAGAAATGGTATAACATGTACTCGCTCCGCTCCGCCTAGGAATGTCAAATGGGCCAACCCACCGGGTTTCGGGGGCCAGTCCTATCGGGTTGCGGGCTATTCGGTTCGAATTAATCGGGTTTTTTTTTTTTTTTTCCTTCCGTGCTAATATTTTTTTGCCCTAACCCTAGCCCTCTCGGTTTCGGGCTAGCCCACCGGGCCATAGAGTTTATAAAAAATAAAATTGACATCGTACAAACATAAAAATAATTATTATTTCAATACATATTTGTATAAACAAAATAAATAATTTATTAAATATTATGAATTTAACAAACATATTTTTGAAATATTAATCTTTATTTTAATTTTCATCAAGTGCTGAAGAAAAAATGTATAGAATTAAAAATAACGATTACACTTTCATTAAAAAAAATTAAAAATACTCAATAATAATTGAAAACACGATCTAATTATCAAATTTATAAGTAGAGTAGTGAAATATCACATGAATTTTGATTCATGTCATGGCCAACCCACCGGGCCAACCTACAGGCTTTTCGGGCCAACCCTATCGGGCTCGGGCTTTTTTCAATCGGATCTTATCGGGCTTTTTTACTTTCGGGCTATTATTTTTTGGCCCAAATCTACCATTTTCTTCGGGCTATTCGGATTAGCCCGTCGGATTCGAGCTTTTTTAATATCCCCAGCTCCGCCTATGAAATTCGATCCACAATTTTAATAGCACGAGTTTTAATATTTGTGATGAGTGGAGAAAGAAGATTACAATGTAAAGTGTATTATGTGAGTTGTAAAAATTCCATGTAGCAAAATAAAAAGATAATGTTTTTAATGAATGTGTCAAAATCGAAAATGAAGGAAAGGGAGGAAGTATGCTATAATACGTATGTTTTAAGCATAATCAGAATGGGATTGGGTTGGGCTAAACCAAAACTACCAACCACAACTCCACTTGTTGGTTGAATTAGAATTGAGAGTGGACTCGGTCAATTATGTCTTAGTCTACAGCCAGACTCACCAACTCGTCACTGACTCACTGAAACTACCCCTCTCTATCTCTGTGAGTTGACTAAAAGTTTTCTCTCTCTCTCTCTCTCTTAATTACGTACAGGTTGGGTTAGGAAGGAAGGAAAGGCTCATCCATCCGTTCATTCATTCCAATAGCTGTCGCTGCAATTAAGGATGACTTGGCCGTAACAGCGGCATGGCATGGCATGTCTGTCGTGATTAAATTAAATTAAAATTCCTGCTCCTGGATCTCAGATTGAAGGTTTGAGAGCATCAATGGATTCCGCAGGGAATAGGGTTTGCTACTGTTGCGTATGGAAGGACGGCCAAGTTGCCTACAGTTACAGCTCCGGGAACCATGAGATCGACAACCTTGCCCCTTTGTGCTTGGAGATGATCCCTCCTTATCACAGATTCTACTTCGAAACCATTTCTCCCTACACCTTCGCCTTCTTCATGGACGACGACCACGACCACGACCACGAGGGCAAGGGCTTCGTATATTTCGCAATTCTGCGCCACAGTCTTGGCAACTCGCACCTGCTCAGCTTCCTTCATAAGTTGAGGGACGAATTCAGGAGTAACCGGTCGGAGCAGTTCTTGCCGGTCGTCCGTCGCTTGGTGGCTTCGTTGGAGGAGGGGGGAACCGCGAGGGCATGGCCTGCCATGAATGGGGGCGCCGAAGCCGGCACTTCCACCAAAGCTCCTCTCCTTGCAAGGCCTAACAAGCAAGACAGGAAGAATAAGAAGAAGATGAAAGATGATGGTGGTGCAGATGTTGTTAGAGATATCGAGACCCCGGAGCATAGGCGCTCCGACGCCCAAGGAACTTTCAAGTCTAGCTCCCAGAATTATAAAGAAAAGTGGTGTCGCCAAGTCAAGATTATTCTGGCCATTGATGCTGCAGTCTGCCTTCTTCTGCTTGTAATTTGGTTAGTTATATGCCGCGGCCTCGACTGCATTCGTTGATTAGATTAACTAGTTGGAGGGTGTGTGATTTAAATTTTTGAATCTCAATAAACTATGTGTTATATTGGTACCATACAAGAAAGATTGTGCATGTAAAGAAGCAATGTTTTGAGTAATTACATCCTCTGAAATTGGATGTTATAGAGTTGTCGACTCAGAGAATCCAGAAACAGCCAACTTGGGAAGTTTTCAGCACTAGTTTGAATACTGAAATGAGTTTGCTACACATTAAAACCAAAACCTTAAACCTAATCAACAAAATGGGATACATTACAGTGATGATCAGCAAAAGCAAACATAGATCTATCGATCCCACTCGGAGGTCTGAGGTTGAGGAGCCGCCCTAGCAGCTGAACCTTGATTGCTGCGTAATGGGAGCTTAGTCATGGTTTGGTCCCAACCGATGATGTGAGGCAAAGCAAACTGCACCAACAATACAAAGAACAGATGTACGAAATCAGCAGAGCAATCCAGAAATAAAATTACAACTTCCACATGAAATAATATTTTCATGTTCAACCACATTGCAACACTCAGTCACATCATATTAGCAACCGATTGCTAACTAAAAATCATCCTTCTATCTAAAGGTCTGGGTACTAGGCTGCACCAACCAGGCATCCTGAGTTTATTTTCAACGACAAAAACACATGGAGACGAGACACTTTACCGTTTAAAGTTCTGCAAACCAATTTCACCAAACAAACAAAAGTATCCATTTTGGTCCTATATGATGACCTTCACCAATTATTGAAGCATCAGATTAGCCATATTTGTGGTTTACAAGATTAACTACTTGCTAAAGCTAGGTTGAAATTGAACATATAAAACATCCTTTACTACCCAATTAACTAGGGAACGTGCAGAGAAGATTACTCTATATGTTGGGTGCACGTAACACTAATTTACTAACCATCACAAAATGAAAAGATACATGTGATAGTAGATGCAATCTGCATCTCCCTGTAAGTTTTCAAAATACAAGATGACAACTAAAAACATGTAACAATAATAGATAATGTCTTACAGAGAAAGCAGTTCGCATGACAGCAAACTCAGCAGCAGTGACAGGAACAACAAACCGATCATTTGTCTGGAGGACATTGTTGACAACAGCTGCAAAGCAGCAATATATTCATTCAGCGACTTAGATTCTCCTAATGCACTATGTAGAATATTAAATATTAGGTTCGAGATTCATATGCACAATTCAAAATAAAAAGGAGTACTTACTCAAAGAAACAAAGTAACCACTACCATCTGCATGTGCTTTGATTGATAGACTCTTTCTCACTTGACCTGCATTACTGTGGATTTAATTGAGGTTAATTTCACAACTAAACTAAACAAAGATGAGAAAATTAAGAACAGTCGAAAGAGAAAACACAGCTTGGGGCCAAAAAGAAAATCAACCTTGATAACATTGATGGGTCATGAAAGAATTCACATGAATCTTTTGGACCCAAATTGATCAGGGCTCCAACTTCTGTTGCAGACAGAGCAAATTTCTGTAGTAAACACAATAATGTGCAAATAAGCTATTTATCAATCCAGTAGCGTGAAAGTTAAGAAAAATACAGTTACAAGAACGATGCTACCTAGTCCTGTTAACAAATTAACAATAGCGGAAAAACCATTCAGAAGATCACCTGCCGTTTGTCCCAATCATACTTGCGCTCTCCAATAGCAGGCCATATGGTCAACATGATGGATCCACGACGTTCAACTCGGTAATCTCCAGTCTACAATTGAAGGATCTAAATTACAACAATGCCATGCCAATTTTATAGAAAAAAGAAGTGGGATATATATCATGAAAATAACTAAGCTTTGTTAATTGATACCATACATCCAATTTAGTGAACTTGGGAAGAAGAGGATCTGCAGATAATGCAGCTTTACCCTTGTAAATTGAATAAGGTGCAAATATTTTAGCTGCAGATTTCCCAAAGAGCAAACCATTAGAAACACAGTCACTATAAGAAGAGATAAATACAGAATCAACGGTGGAAAGATTTGGTACCGCCAGGCTCAAAATTTGGCGTAGCAGTAGACATCCCTGCCTGGCTGGTAATGCCACTCAACACTTTGAAGTGATTAGCAGCTACATCGACGACACTCTTTGTATACAAAGGATCCCTGTTCCATATAGAAGAAGAGTAACTGGAATAAACAAGCATCTTGTAGAGGGTGTTTGCTTTGGGCGACAGATTGAATTGGTGACGTATATCATTGATTAATTGATTACATGCATAATCAAACAAGTTCAAATTCATAAGTACATCAAAGTTTGTGGTGAATTAGTCTATATTACTCTCACATATCCATGCTATCACCCAAAGTAAACGAGACATCAAAATCACTTGCACAATCATAACTAGCCAGCAGCAGAGCAGCACATCTATGCTAGAATCATCAGACTCAGAAACTTACATTAAAAAAAAAACACAGCATTCGTAACAGTTTTGAAAGACACGAGAAATTTCTAACGACGGCAGGTTATCATTCGACGACATTTCAAAGTTATCGCACTCTTTTGTATGTCTATATAGAGGCAAAGCATGGTTCTAAAATTCTTGAAGCCCTACGGTCACTAAATATGAACATAAGCATTAAGTTTGGGATTTTGAGGATTAAAGGAGGAATTGTAAACAGTAAAGCAAGGGTTCCAAAATTGCAGGCAGAGAGTCACCTTGAGGTGTGGAGAAGCAGCCTCGACAGCTTGAACATCTTCCGTTGCGAAACCAGAGAGAGCGAGAGAGAGTTAGGGAGGGGGAGAGAGCGAGTCTTCCCCGACGGAGTAGGAGTGTAGAATGTGGAGTCTCGAGAGTCGAGAATGGCCTTCAACCAAAAGACCTACACCGACCCGCCCATTTTTGGTTTCCCGCTCCTTTTGCCTTCTCTCTAGATTTTTTAAGGCCCAAATCAAGCCCACCTACTCTTCTCCTTTTGCTTTTATTGGGCCGACCAGTTTGCACCTCTCCTCTTTAAATTTGAATCCGGGTATTATCATTCAAAAAGAAGTGTCCCCTCTCATTCGTATTGATCTAATTTTTAAAAATTACTCCATCCCTCAACTATTTATTAGATCCAAAATTTTGGACATATGATTTAATATATCGTGATAATTATATGTTAAAGTGGAGTTTGTTCCCTATTTATAGTGTAAAATATTTTTTTATATATAAAATCAAATACTTAAAAAGAAAAAGTTCTAAAGATAGCGGTCGTCCGAATAAAGAAAAAGTGTCTATAAATTATGAAAAGTGAGTATCTCATTGATTTTAGAAAACATATAGATGCGCATTTTTATAATCAATACTCTCCCTCACCTTAAGTTGCTAGAGTCTTAAGAAATAGTACTTGACTAGAATTTAAAGTTTAGTATTTGACATTTTAATGTAAATTTTTGTTTTCCAGAAATAGTACTTTACAGAAACATTATTGACATGATAGACCTTAAATAAAAAAACGCATTGAGATCTTTAATTTGATATAAAATTTGTAAAAATAATAAAATGACAATAATTTAAAATCTTGCCATTCAAATTATATGAAGGTACGTTAAAAAGTGGTAACTAGATAATGATAAGTGAGTACTCCCTCCGTCCCCTTCTACTTGAGCCCGGTAGAATGGGCACGGATATTAAGATAGTAATAATAATTTATCAATTATAATTATTAAATTATTTTATTAAATTTTGAAAAATAGAAAATTGGAATAAATTCGTATTTCCAAACTTAAAAACATTGTAATGAAACAAAAATTCTTAATTATGCCATTAAAAGTCCCTTAATTACATTACTAATTGGGCCTAATTATTTATATTTTAGGAAATGACTCAAGTAGAGTGTGACGACCCAAAATGAAAATTGGCTCAAGTAGAAGGGGACGGAGGGAGTATATTAAACTAATAAGTTGATTTAGTTAAAGTAATAAGCCCTCAAGTTTTGTCTTTTTGGGCTGAGCCAAAAGAAGAAGAAAGAAATGGAAGCTATTAGCGAAAAATGAACATTAAAATAGTGTCTTCTTTTTCTGTTTTTGGATGTCCCCAAGGGACATCGTCTTCTTTTTCTAAGTCGTAGACGTGTTTATCTAGTTTCAAAATAAAAGTATCGGATTTAATTTGGAGTCTTTTACGATTTTGGGAAACTGCTATATATCTATATCTTTCTTCAATGTCAAAACTCAGAATGTGATAATAATAACAATAATGGTGAAAATGCCTTGTTTTTAGTGTGCTATAGTATTGTTAAATCTTAATAAGAAGTCACACACAAACATATTAATTATATAGGAGGACGCGAGAAGCATCATTTAATGAAAGTAACAATGTCTCAAGCATACAAAGTACTAGGTAGGCATTATGTTACATAATCCATCATCAGTATCAATTCGAATTAAAATGCAGTCACTAAATTACTCCAACACAAATGAGATAGTCTTCCTAGCTTACAATTACAAACCAAAGTCTTAATGCAAAGAGCGTCAAGTTCCATAGAGAGAGAGGTGGGGGGGGGGGGGGGGGGGGAAAGGGTGGTGGGGCACAATGATGAAGATGACCTGAGTCCTAACCATGGTTGGTGGGTTGGTGTGTGTTAGGGTAGAAGGAAGAGCCCAAAGAGATGAAAAATATCTAAGGGTGACTTCCAATGCACTGAAACTCCCAACCCCATTGATGGAGTTTCTTACTACGCAAGCACACTACTATGTCACGAGGGCTCCAACTCCAGTAGTTGGGCCCCATGCGTGCATAATACTTCCATATTTATACATAAAAAAAAGAAAGAGAAAAACAGTGAGACCTTCTCCCTTTCCCAAAAGAAGAGAAGATCTACTACTTTTGTTTTAAAAAAAAATTAAAAATTAAAAAAAAAAAAACTAAAAACATACTACTACTAGTTTTAATTTCAAAGCACAACAAAACTATGACTAGTCAGAGTTTTTGAAATCCTGAGACTAGGTAGCTAGTGTTATGAAACAACAAAATCTGGGGCATCCCCTGCCCCAATTTCCTAATTATCTACAATATTATAGAAGAAGAAAAAAAGATTAAAATTCTTTGAAAGATGAGGCATTTCATTTTGAAAAAAACGAAATTAAGTTATTGATATAAGTGACAAACATGAGTAAAAAGACTTGTTTGTTCGAGCCCTTGAGGGGCATTTGGTGTTGCTAGTTTAGCCTTTCCGAGGCTGATGAAGCAACAGAGTGATAGATGATCCGACCCTTCGATCAACCCTGCCTCCCTTCCCAAGCAAGGCAGGAGTTGAGATGCACATGGTATTCATGCATACCATTTTGCTCCCTCTCTCTCTCTCTCTCTAGCTTGTAGGAACCTTTCCTACCGAGAGGAGAGGAGAGGGGAGGAGAGGAGTGAAGCTCCCATTATGGATACAACCCCTATGTGGGGCTTGTCCATGGCCAAATATAGCCCTAGAGAGAGAGGAGAAAGAAATATGTAGAAAGATGATAACCATGGTTAGGCCAAAGGTAGGTGGTTGATGCACTCAACGATGAGGTATTGGCGCGTGCAGGCTCACACTCACGCCTGCGGCACAGCAAAGCAGACTGTCAAAGATAGTAATTTATCAGTACACATGCATATCATCATCAACATCAACATCACTATTATACTTTATGATTGTATAAATTGAAATGAAACCTGCAGATTGAAGAGGAGTTGGTGGAGCGAGGGATACAGGCGTGCCATAGTGCGGAGGGTAAACGGCAGCGGAGTTGATGGATGAATAGCCCTGGTAGAGGTGGTGAGGATACTGAACTCCGTAGCCATGGCCGGCCGAATAGCCTCCCGCTGCTCCTCCTCCGCTTCCCTGATCGCTGAAGTTCAGGTAAGGGTAGTAAGCAGCAGCAGCAGCGGCCGTGGCGCCGCCTGAGACAAGCCCCCCGCTGCTTCCTGATCCATACATTGGATACTGTGCGCTTGCACCTCCATACATGCCATAGTAGCTCTGAATCATCAACAACTTTATTTATCATTTTTGGATCAATAGCGCATTTGTTCAGTAAAACTTGGTGATTTTGGTTTTGTGAAAAAATTTGTGTATTGAATCCATCATTTCCAAAATGTAACTATTTTTGTTAATTACTACCTCCGTCCCGCTCGAAGTGACATGTTGTTTATTCAAATGGGTGGTATAAAATAATAAAACAGGTCACTTCGAGCGGGACGGAGGTAGTACTAACACAGTTTAATAGAGAGTATATATATTATGTCATGTAGCTAGGAGTCATCCATTGATCATGTGCAGTAGAGGTGAGTGCAAGGAAGCATTTCATGAGAATTAAAGATGGTGTAGAAAAAAATAAAATTAAGGAGTTATGTACAGACCGTGGGGTAAGCATATTCAGCCGAGTAGGGAGAGAACCTGAGGATTTTTCCAAAAAAAAATCAAGGCATCAGGTTTTTTATCAACAGTTGCTAGCTAGGGTCAAACAAGATACCACCAAAACATGCATGCATCAATAATAATCAATCATTTCATGTTCTTTACTGTGTTTATATATATATATATATATAGAGAGAGAGAGAGAGAGAGAAGATGACGATGATGGCAAGACTAGACATGCGTTGGACAAAAATGATAACAGTCGATGCAGTAAAATAATGTGGGTGGTCCAACCATACACTGGCTATAGTGTTATACATATATATATATATATATATATATATATATATATTTTAAAGAGTAAAAACGCAGAATGATGCAATAGAAGTGTCTTGCACAAGAAAGATACGTAAATGCAGCCGGCATTATTGGTTGGTAGTCATTTGGTCTCGGCATGTGCTTGTTTTTTTTTTTTTTTTTTTTTTTTTTTGAGAGAGGGATGTCAGAGAGGATGATGGTGATGATGGAGGAAGGTGGTAGGGAAAACCTTAAAACTCAAATTGATGGTAAAAACATAAATGCACATGCAAATGTATAATGATAAAGGCTCGGCGTGAGTTGGCAATGCACGTGCAGATAGGTACGCTACGCACCCATAGAGACTGTAAGGGATGCCTTGTTGGATGGAATAATGAGGGAAGTTTGCAGCGGAGACGAAGGCAGCCGCAGCCGCCGCCGCAGCGCTCACTCCACCTCCCGTCGCCGCCGCCGCCTGAAATCCCCCCTGATGAAAACCGCCCATCACCCTTATGTTCCTCCCTCCCCCACCTGCGCCATATCAAACACCATCGATTCATTAATTAATTAGTTGTAGACTAATGAGAAATTAAAAATGAGTGAAGCACAAAAGTAGGGGTTTAAGTTTAATAGTATATATTGAATAATGGGATAATACAGCTGGGCATGTGAGGTAATTCCAAAGCAAAGCAGCAAAAAAAAAAAAAAGGTAAAGGTGCTTGAGTCTTTCACAGAAGAAATGAGCTGTCATGCTTTTCTTAAACATATCCTCTGGGCTCTACTGTTTGTATTGTGTGTGGTTTTTAGCTTAAATCTTGAATCTTAATTCATTCCCAGATCCCAAATGACTTCTGCTTCCTAATTTTGCCTCTCATCAATCACCAAATTAAGGTAATATATATTTTTAATTATGGTAATAGTTGGGAGGTAGGCTATTTTAATTAGGGCAAATATATATATATATATACTTGTATATATATGGTAGCATAGCATGCATAAGATAATAATAATAATAATAACAAAATGTATAGTGGCAATGTATGATGAAGAAGAAAAGAATACCATGCTTAGGAGTAGAAGGCTTAGATCTTTGGACGCCCAATGAAGCAAGATTGCAGTTAGCCCTCCTCCCATCGATCACCGGAGCTGCATCAACGCATGCTCTCATCGCCGCATCTGGTTCCCGGAAAGTTACCTACACCACCACAATCATTCTATTCATTCATTATCCCCTCCAAAAAAACATATATAATTTCATATATACGCCTCCATCCAATTCAATTCTCTCACGATCTATACCCTCACATCACAAATTAACTCATACAAATTAGCTACATAGCTAGATCCCCCCCCCCCCACTCTCTCTCATAGAGGTAGACAATTAAATTAAAAGGTATATTCATGAAATAATAAAGTAGAAGAGAAGAAAAGAAAAGAGAATGGGGACATACAAAACCGTAGCCCTTGGATCTTCCAGTAGTCTTGTCGGTGATGACGACAGCCTCGAGGATTTCGCCGAACTGCTCGAAGTACTTCTTCATGGTATCCTTCTGAGTCTCCCATGCCAGCCCCCCAACAAACACCTTCGTGTACGTCGTATCTCCGAACTGCCCTCCGCCGCCTACGTTCGCTGCCGCCGTCATCTTAAGTATCTTCTCTTATCCTATCTCTATCTTATGTATATATGTATATGCTCTTGATTGATGATCCGATCCTATTTCAACGACTCTACAAAGTTAGTATATGTTTCCAACCACAAACAACAAAGAAGTATCGTAACTTACTTAAACAAGTGGAGATCGTGGGCAGAGTATTATGGGAGGGGCGAAGCGTTCAACTTCAGGAGAGGGTGGGGTGATGGTGGTGGGAGGTGGAGAGACAATTAGGTCAGAGACAGCAGGGAGGAGGAGGAGGGAAAAAAAGAAAGATTAAGGAGAGAGAGAGAGATGGAGGGAAGAGAAAATAAATAAAATAAAAAAGAAAAGGTAGAAAAAGAAAGAAAGAAAGAAAAGGGCGAGAGATAATACGGACATGAATTATATAGATATGAGCCCCCACCTCTTTTAACATCCCAATCCCCACGCGCTTTCGTTCTCCATTTCTCCCTCCCTTCTCATTCAATTTATGCAAGGGCATGGTCCCCACACACCTTCAACTACTATTTTTTTTTTTTCTTTTTCTTTCTTTAAAGAATTTCAACTACTAATATCTAACTGAATTTCACATAACTCTTCGGTTACATACTTACATTTATCTTTTATGCGTCTTATTTAGATAGATGGAGAATGATAATATAATATACAGTAATATACTATAAATTTATAGATAAATAGCGGGATCAATTTACGTTAGATATGTATATTGTTTACTTTGTAAAATATTAATAGATAAAATATAAAATATCTAACTTATTATTATTCTTTTATTAGAAAATGATATGTGAAGTTAAAGAAGTCTTTTTACAACACTATTTATCACATTATTTTTTTATGTATAATATTATACCGTGATTATGATATAAGAGGTTGTTCGAATTTTTATATAGTCTGACATGATTTTTATACATCAAAGTGAATGAGTTATAAAAAATAAATAAACTTTTATACTCTCTTATAATACCTTCTTTTACGTATTTTTACTCCCAAGTAGCGGAGCCTTATATTCTAACTACTTGTACTCCTATATATGTTCCATACAGACGAAGATTTCATCTAATTTTAAAACTTGTCCTTTAGGACTTGGGATCCTCCGTCTCAAATTCGGTATTCGAACTGTGTCCCAAAATTTATTTTGTCACTAGTTTTATGCATTTTTTTTAATAAAATCATGGGTTCACCCATCTCCATTAGGGGTTATAATTATTTTTTCGAATTTTTTTTGAGGAGATTATTTTTTCGTATTTAATTTTACTTTTATTAGTATATTAGAGGTGATAAATTCAAAACTAAAGTAAATAATTTAAGAAAAAAAATCTATTTTTTTCTTATTAATGTGTATTATGATATACTATATTATAATATTTTTATTTTTATAAAAAAATAATATAAAACTAGTAGAAATTAAATTTTTGGTATATCATTGGGACATCATTTTAGGAATTGATGATCTCATCCCGTCCTTTAGCTATTGGGATGAGTCCTTGTTGTTATGGTTAAGTAGTTGGTTCTATCGAAATCGAGCGACAGTTATAAATATCATAGATATTCTTCATTAATTACATTAAAAACTCCATTATGATAAGTGAACTGGATATATAAATATTGATTCACGTCTTAACCTTAAATAATTAAAAATTTAAAGAAAATTCTTGATTATATTCTTCGTCTTTGACAAGATAAAGAAACAAATATATCAGTGGGTACAAAAGTGGTCTTCCGGTCATATATTAATTAAATTTAGTAATAGATATTTGTGTACTCCCTAAAATTTATTTGGCAAAACCCAAAACGTATACTCGGAAAAAAAAAAAAAAAATCGTTATAAGTTTTTATTTGTTTGAGACGCGCTGGTGATGGAGGGTGGGGGCTGTTGTTGGGCGAACATAATTGTGTTTGCCATGGCCCTCGATATTTGAGTAATGAAAGATAGGCATCAATACTTGTTATATTTACAACAAAACCATATGGTTTTAGTTAGCAGGTGGCTCGACAGGCAGGGGCAGTAACGGGGGGGCGCAGAAGCATACAGCTCACTTCTAAAATTTTCGCATATATATATTTTTTTTGTTTACATATCTGCATCAATTATTGTGTGTGCGCTGTGAACGATACTATTTGATGGGAAAAATAAAAGGTTAATAAGCTCTCCTAGGATTTATTACATTTAATTTTAAACTTTTATTTACATGAAAAAAAGAAAGAAAAAGAAAGTGGAATTGCTAAGATATACTATCTCCTCCGTCCCTTTCAAATTAAGTCACTTTTTTCAGCAATAATTTCAAGTGTTTTTAAGCGTCTTGATGATGAGTTTTAAAATAACTTTTTAAAGAATTTTTCTCTTACGAGATACTACAACACTTCTAGTATCCCGTAAAAGAAAAAATTCATTAAAAAGTTATTTTAAAACTCATCATCAAGACGCTCGAAAACGCTTAAAATTATTGCTGAAAAAAGTGACTCAATTTGAAAGGGACAGAAGTAGTATGTATTATGCACACACACATGTAGGCACGTACAAGTCGTCTCGTGACCATGTCATATTTACATATGTGCCCTAATTTGGTCAGCAAATATATCTTAAGTGGCACTTATATATTGATTCTATACATCAAACATAATCTCATATTGGCGCACACTTTATTCTTAAATTTAGAACTGTAGATTAAATCTGAATCTCATTCAAATACATGTGATAACTTTTAGGATAAGTTTTATGTCATGACAACTCGTATCTTATCTCAAAAGTTAAAACCTATCGATATTTATACTTATATGATGTGTTCACTTTGATGAAAAAGAAGAGAAAAGAAAAAATTCCCATTTTCTTTATTTTATATTCTATTTAATAAATAATTTTTCTCTGAGCAGGAAGAAAATTTTCCTTGGACAATTATTTTCCATTTTTTTCACTTTAGAAAACATATAATAAAATAAGTATAAACCGCATTATTATTTTTCTTTTACATAAAACAGAACGCACCCATAGAGTTTGACTAATCAGTGTGTATGAGATGGAAGCGGCGGTTAAGAGAGTTGTTGGGGCTTGGAAACAAATCAACTAGGTTTACCACCAATGGAAGTCAATTCAATCCTTGTCTTCACATCAACAAACTATTTACCAAGTAAGCATCGGAAAATCTGCTAAACTGCGTTTGGTAATCATCTCAAAATGAGTAAGAATGATTAATTTCAAGATGACTCGTATGAATAGTGTCAAGATGAATCATTCATCTTTTTATTTGGTAGCAAAAAATTCAGACTCGGATGATATCATATTGTGTTTGGTACAAATTGCAAAACTCTAGATTGACCAAATTATCCTTATTAAATACCCCTACCGATTTTACTTTTTATCGTTGGGATTAAATAGTACCCTTTATTATTATTATTATTATTATTATTATTATTATTATTACTACTATTGTTATTATTATTATTATTATTTATTATTATTATTATGTTATTATTATTATTATTTTAGTACATTATTATTATTATTATTATTATTATTTTATTATTCTTGTTATTATCATAATTATTACTATTATTGTTATTATTATTTTATTACATTATTATTATTATTATTATTTATTATTATTATTATTATTATTATTATTTGAAATCGTATAATAAATACATAAGGGTAAAATGGTAAGAGAGAGAAAGTGTTGTGTTACTTGTTTCAATAAGTTCAACTCATCCGACCAAAAACGTGAGATGACTAAACAAGGCGGAACAGTGAAATATCAACAGGCCTTGTATTCATCTCGGACCCTCCAGTTTATTTTAGTTGGTTATCAAACAGTGAGATAAACCAAGATGATCTCTCTTATCTTGGTTCATCTTATTCACCAAACACATTCAATTTTCATTTTATACGTATTGGTTATTACACAATGCATCCATCTCCTTTTTCTCACAACAAGATTAACTGTCATATAGTAGTATCACGCAATTGTAGTCAATATATGGTAACACAAAAATACAAAATGAGAGAGGGACTGATTAATCGTCGTGGGCACATGTTAGGGGTGCATTACTCTCCTTGAATTATGCTTGAAACTTACAAAAATATGGCTCAACTAAAAGTGAAAATATTTAAGTAGATATAGAGGCCAACAGTTTTAAAATTGTACTAATATAGTAAAGGATGGTGGATGTGGGACAGGTGAAATGGTTATGGGTTGGGGTTGGATGTGGGATGGGGGATGTGGGACAGGTGAAATGGTTATGGGTTGGGGTTGGCATCTTTTTTTATTATTTAATTTAATTATTATTATTATTATTATTTTGCTTTTTGGAGTGGCATTGTATGGTAGGCGTGCTGTCATTGCCACGTCAGTCACATAGAGAGCAAACGGTCAACCAATTTCTGCCACTCCAGTTTCCATTACTAAATAATAACAATCCTATTAACTGAGTACTACCTCGTTTTTTTTGAAGTGACTCAATTATTTTTTGCATGCAAATTAATGAAATAAAGATTAGAGATAAAGTGTACTCACCATAGAATCATTAGTGTAGATTAATCTTGTTAATTGATTGTGTTTCAATTTCCCACCAATTTTATTATTTTTATTTATTTGTAATCTATTAAGTTAATTTCTTTTTCGTGTTTACTTAAGTACATAATCCAGTTTTTTATTTTTTTTATTTTTTTTAATGCCGATTCAGAGAATATATAACATAAATTAAATGAAAGGGAGAGAAGACATCAAATCATACTACTAATACATATTGAAATGTTAAGTGAGCCTCCTAATTAGGGCTAATTGGACTTGGGGGGTTAAAATGTGGGTTTGTTGGCCCATTTAAGGAAACGAGCCACTTCAGAAAAAACACCCCCAAAAGCAATTGAGCCACTTAAGAAAAAACAGAGGGAGTAGTAAGTAGTACGGAGAGAGCAAATCGGGTGCATAAAGATCACGGTTCCTCATGGGTGGACTTTGTAAACGGCGATGGAGGGGAATAGGGTTGCCGGCGCTGCAGGTGAGGCTAGGGTTTGATAGAGCAAAATCGGAGAAGTTGAAAGAATCGGGTTTGAAAGTGCCGAAAATTAGAGTATTGTTGTTAGGTGGGTCCGTCTTTTTTTAATTAAGGAGAAAAGTGATTTTTTGATTTAATTGTTAATAGGTGCAATTAGTTAACTAATGGCTACCTTATTATTTCCCAAAATAGAAACAGGACGTTATCTATGAGACGGCCTAATCGGGAATACAAGACGCTATCTTTGGGACGGAGGGAGTAGTAGTAGCAAATTGGTTATTTTTCTTCAAAAGTCGACCTAATACTCATTCCTGCTGCTGCTGTGCTGTCCCCACATTATTTGAATCTACATTCTCATTGGCTCAATAAACGGAAAAAAAGAAAGAAGAGGAAGATGAAAAAGTCGTGAATAATTCTCGAAATTAGACATGAATAAGTAATTGTTATACTCCAATAAATGAAGTGTGCGCATAGAATTCACACTGAAGCAAAACAGAAGAAACGAATTTCCAGTCAACCAGATTTTGACATTCTCTTTTTCGAACGTGGTTCTGTAAATACAGTTGGCTAGTATTGTGGTGCTGTACATCCCCAGGCTGTACCTCCCAGAATAAAAAAAGATGGAAGCAAAATTGGAAGTAGCAGCATAATTGAATATCCAAAGTGCCATCTTTCAAGAAAAGCAGTTATTTTAGTTTTTATCTTTAGACTTTTGAGCAGCAGCACTAATGAGATGGAGTATAATTAATTTAAGTAATCAGGCAGCACACACATATAACTGGCAAAGGCATTGGGGTTGGGGGAAGGTATAAGAGAGAGCCAAAGCTGCCTCCAACTTGTGTGTTCCTTTGACCATAAAGTGAGAATACATGCCATCATGCCATATCTGCCTCTCTTTTATTTCACATACCTCCCTACACATCTATGCTTCTACATTTGGCAAATACCCCCCCTCCCCTAACATATTTTTTTTATATTATAAATGCATGTGTTTGAATACAAACATATACTATAAGACAAATAAATTCATCAAGTATGATATCTACAAGATTTGCGGATCGCTGCTCATTATCCTCCACAAAAATCCCACATGCAATATACATAATACATTCATGAAATTTATCGAGAAGTAATCATGCAAAATGAACCGTTCTTTTTCTTTTTTAACTGGGATGCTACTTCTTGGTGAGTTTCCAGGTTTTCCCAAAAAGACTTCTACCAACACTTACTTCTAACAAAACAAAAGCAAGTAATTGAAACACACCAAACTTACCAATTAAGTGCTTCAACTAATTCATCTAAGATTCACAGGCTACTTTCACTGGCTACTTACTGATGCAAAAAAGATAAGAGCTCCAGCTGTGAAGAGATGGAGATTACCCAAACAGGCATTATTCCATATCTTCATGATAAAGATGAAGTCCAAGCCCTAGGCGTGCACAAGCTCGACGAAATGCCATTGCTTCTGCCTTTTGCACAGGACCTCCATAGCTTGTGTCACTAGTTGAAGCAGTGCCTGTTGCTTCTCGGAAGATCTGCTTCACATTAAACAATCATGTCAATATGCTTGCCAAATAACTGTTGCTCAAAAAAGTTCTAGGATAAGGATGAAAGACTAGAACCATGGCCAAACATAGGCTATGAGCCTCAGATACAACACTCACAAATAAGAAACCTAACTACATTTGTGTTCAAAGTAACACGGAACCAACCAGGTGATGAGCAGGTTTGTGGGATATACTGTACATGGTGTAGCTAGCTTAAGCAAATTCTTCGAAGCATTTGATTTAAAACAGCAAATACTGGGGTACAGATTTTGCAAATATATAAATCTAGATCTTGTACCAAGTACCAGATTGGAATAACTTCAGTCAAAACCCCTTTGAATATTCTTGATATATATTATAAACTTGGGAACCTATGTATGATAAATGTCCAAACATTAGACTTAAAGCACGAAAACATTTGAATTCAAACCCTCAAGAAGCAGGTTCCAGTTCCAAACCGAGTAGTCCGAATTCATCCCATCACAGTTAGATAGAGCAATCAATTAAATCACACTCCAAAAATAATAGCACAGTCCTCCTAAGATTCTAAGTAGCTAAAGTTGATAATTGGCCAGTCACAGAATTAAAACTAACATGCAAAAAAAGATCAAAAGCAGTCCACACCCTTTAGCAAGAAAGCCTAGAGCAATCCGATTTTTCATCTCCAGATTGTTATGTTCTAGAGAAGCCCTCTATACCATGACCTTGTCAAATTTGTAAACATATCATCTTGATTATTGCAACAATAAGAAAGACTACATTACCTCTGCATCAGTCCCATAAAGTGTCACACGATAGACGACAGATACAGCATTCCCATTAGCCGAATAAGTGATGCTGCGGACCTCGCCAGACCATTCTACAAATACAATATGCTAAAACTTATCAGCAATCAGATCACTCAGTTAACGATAAAAAAAATGATGCTGTCTGTGCAAACCTGGTGCATGTAGGTTCAAAATCCGATTCAATATGTGCCTGCAAGGAGTAGGAGTTGATAGAAGCATGAGAATCACAACTTGATAAATCAAACTGTCAAGTGAAATTGATGCAGACAAATCAAATCTTCTTAGCAGAGCTGGGTCGAGGCCAATGTCCAGAACACTATTCTATTCTTGTAGTGAGCAAGCTTGTTAATTCTTCTATTCCTAGAAATCCTATTCGTCTATCGATGTGATCCTAAGGCCGACTATCAATTACCTGCAAATAAACTAGTTGGTTTACTGAAATTCTGATCCTAATTCCTACTATCAACTATCAATAACCTGCAAATAAACTAGTCGGTACGGTACAATCCAACTATAAAATCGGCACAAAATTAAGCGATGAATTATAAATCCCTATTCGAAAACGAAAAGGCATGAATTATATGCGGAAGGAGTTGATAAGAAAAAAATGGGAGAGAGGGGAAGATACCAGGGAATGTATCTAAGAGACGATCCAGAGGGTTCTGAGCGGGCTTTGAGAAGGGATTCAGGAACCTTTTTGTTCAAGTCCTTGAGAATGTCAGAAAGGGGCCTGCTTATCCCGGCGGTGGGGACGGCGGTATCGTCGCCGTCACTGCCGATATTGGTTTCATGGCGCTGCGCTTTAGCGGTAGAAGAATAAAAGGGTTTAGAGGAGAAATTGAGACGTTGCAATTGAAATCGAGCAATTTTTCGGAGGCAGCTTCCGCTGGCGCTGGCCATGTTCACTTCAACTTTCAAGCTGTTTAGGTCTTTTCGATTTTGGGCGGCAAAGGGGCGGGAGAAGGTGAACGGCAATAACAAAATTTTATACTCTATGCTTTCTTTTCGACATGATTTAAAAACTTTATATTAAAATTTTCAATTCTCAAAACTATTTTTCATCAAATCTCTCTCTCTCTCTCTCTCTTTTTTTTTTTTTTTGATCAGTCATCTACTCTTACAGTATTTTTTACATCTCATAATCTTCAACAATTTAATTAAAGAGATTAATTCCAAGTGAATAAATAAATTAATTATATTTTTAATTGAACAGATAAAAGTATTATTATTATTTTTATTTGGAGCAATCGAGCTAAAAGTGTCATACAAAAATAGTGGAGGGAGTACATTTTTTTTTGTTTTTTTTAGAGTACATTTTACGATCAATCATATTATATCGAAGATATTACAATTTTACAATTACAAATAATAACAAATCACTATTAATCATCTATAACAAATCCAATTACAAATAATAACAAATCACTATTAATCATCTATAACAAACCCATATAAATGAGACTATTTACTAACCCGTACTTTGGTGGGATTTGAACCCTAGAGCTCCCACTAAGGAGATACTTGTGGTGATTCTTCCTAAAAACTGACAAAATTTTGTACCTTAAGAGCTCCTTTGGTAGCAAGAGTAAGATAAATTGAGATAAGACAATGTAAGATAAGTTGAGATAAAAAAATGTGAGATAATTTGATATAAGAAATGTATTTGAGTGTTTGGTAGAATTATTTTAACTCATGACAAAATTACAAATTACATAATTACCCTTGAAAAAAAAAATTGAAAACATAAAAAAACAAAATTAAAAAATAGTATTAGAAAAAACTGGAAAAAAATAAATAAATAAACTGAAAAAAATAAATAAAAGAAACTGAAAAAAAAAAAAAAAACTTAAAAAAAAGAAACGAACATTAAATTGAAAAAGAAATGAGAGAAAAAGGGTAAAAATGGAGGAAATAAATTTTTAAATTGGAACAGTGTTTTATCTTGCTTTATCCAAGGGTTGAGTCGGGATAAAAATATGAGGTGTAACAGTGTTTTAGACGTATTGGACCTAAAACACGGGCCGGCCCGTAAATTGATTCTCGGATACCAAATGGTGTATAACCCGAGATAAGCTACCAAATCATCTAAAACCATAAATATATATATATCTATATAGGTGAGAGATCATATACAAAAGTCACATTCCGTAAGAAATAAGAAGCAATCATATCCATCCATTTTTTGTGATCTACGGTCAAAATTCATTTTTGAGTTATAATTAAAATCTTACCTCTTAAAGTGATCCAAGGTTAATTTTGTATTTTGCATTAACAATGGACGGTTACTCCTTATTTCAAGGGATTAATTACCATCTTTGTGATATTATCTTTTCCGTTTATTTTATTCCTTTGCATCTTGAATGTAGGATTTTTTTGACCAATTAGATTCCATTGACAAAAACTAAAATTACTCAGATTCAAAGTCGTGTATTATATTAATATCCGATGAGATGCATTATAACTTACTAGAGATGCATTATCATACTAATGCATTACAAAAAGCTCAATGAATGCATTTTTCCTTTCGTAATAATGCATCAAAAATATAGTAATGATGCATTATACTCCGTAATGCATTTTATTTTATTTCATAATGCATTTTATTTTATTTTCATGATAATGCATAGGTTACATAATTCTTTTAATGCAAATATAATGCTTTTTTTAGTGTCATAATGCATAGGTTACATTATTTTTTTAATACATTATATAATTATATATTGTGTGGAGTGCATAACAATTTAGAACTGTGTGCATTACTTTTTCAATAACATATTGTTTTATCATGAGTGTAATTTTTAACTTATTTAATTTTTTTTTTAATATTTCATTTCAAATTTCAACATGTTTCTCTCTTAAATCCCCTAACTTCCGCATTTTATGTGATATTGGAGATGGTAGTTTTTTTTCTCTCTCTAATTTACCCTTAAAATGTACATACAAATCATGCATTAGTATATAGATAGCCCACGTGTACTTATTTAAAATTAATCTGAATCGTCTATTTTGTACTCCCTCCATTTCGCTTAACTTGGCTCATTTGAATAGTGGCTTTTCTGGCACGGTTTTCCACGCTTCTTGATGATGGGTTTTAAAATGGATTTTTGAATAATTATTTTTTTTACGGGATACTACGACCCTCGTAGTATCCCGTAAAAAAAATAATTATTCAAAAATCCATTTTAAAACCCATCATCAAGAAGCGTGGAAAAACGTGCCAGCACAAGCCAAAAAGTTTTGAGCCAAGTTAAGCGAAATGGAGGGAGTATTAATCTAGGGATGAGAATGTTTCTTATTTTTTATACTAAGGGGTCTTTTTACAATATCTCATCCCATATATATATATATATATATATATAGGGAAGGGTTCACATGCAAATAAATTCTAGTGTGAGAAGTGCGAATTATGCTTAAAGCTATACTGAATCATGCTTACAGCTATACTGAATCATGCTTATGGTACAAAATTATGCTTATGGCTTATTTTATGCTTATAAGCACAAAATGCACCATAAGCATGATTCTGTATAGCTTTAAGCATGATTTTGTATAGCTTTAAGCATAATTCGCACTTCTCACACTAGGATTTAAATTTATATGAACCAAACTCTATATATATATATATATATATTTTATGGAAAATATGGGAAAGAAAAAAAAAATATGTTTACTTATTCTTTACTCATGGATAAATTTTATTGGGTAAAAGGGAATACATTTTTATTAAAATTCATGATATTATTTTTTCTGTTCATTTAGAGTGATAATATTATCTCACGTGTTAAGTATATATACACGTAGTATTCCCTCCGTCCATCTTATAATAAGCTATTTTATTATTACAATAAACTCATATTGAATAAACATAGCTCATTATAAAATTGACAGAGAGAGTACTACTTAGAGAACTTATATAATAGATTTAAAAAGAATGAAGACCACATTATGAGATAAAAATTTGCAACCTTTTCTTATCCTTTTATTTCTTATTTTCCATTAAAGAGGTCAAATGCGAATACATTAATTATTGTCATGATATACAAAAATATTATCTTAATATTATCATTGACATATAATAGTGTTTCTTCTATAGTAGTGCTATTATCTTAATAAATTAAATTAATATCTTATGAAAAAGTATAATAGTACGTGTTTCCATAATTGTTAGTACTATAAATTAAGGGTGTAGATAAAGTTGAATCGAACCAAATTTCATGAAATTCAAACCCGACTCTCTAAGTTTAAATTGAGATAGTTTTAGTTTACTCGGTAAACATGGTTAATGTATAACCTGAAAGTCGTAAATATAATGAAAGTCGTAAGTCTATAATAAACAATCCAGATTACGTAGATGATAGGATGTGGCACAGAAGAAATAGAAGTGAAACCCAATATTAAGCCCAAAAGAAATTAAGGCTAGGGTTATGTGTAGATCCTCTATAAATAGGGGGAAAGAAACCTTGTAAAAGGGGACGGAAAGTATTTGAATAAAATTCATACTCTTGCTCCGTGGACGTAGATCTCATTAAAGATCGAACCACGTAATTTTTTGGTGTTCTTTTACATTCTCGTTACGCTTTTTAATTTGCCCAAGAAAATCAAGATCCAACACTGGCGCCGTCTGTGGGAAACGATTATTTTGTGTTTGAAGATCGAAAATTTTCTGGGAAGAATTAAGGCAGAGAGAATGATTCAGAAAAAAAAAAAAAAAACTTTGAAGGCTGGAAGGCCATCAGGCACGTTTTGCAGAGGGGGTGAAATAGAGAGGGGGAGTGGGGGCGAAAAAGGACGTTCAACTACCATCCGCACCGCCGCCGCTCTATCCTCCGCCAAGCTGCGCCACCGCCGTGACGAAGGCGACAACGCCTCTCCCAGGTCAAAGGCGACGCCGCCGGCTTTCGAAAGGCCCAAATCTGTGACTACCTCCCGCGCGAAGAAGGCGATGCCTCCGCTCCGTGGAATCGCAGCCGCACCTCCGCCAAGCTGCGCCACCGCCGCGACGAAGGCGACAACGCCTCTCCCAGGTCCATCCTCCGTCACCTCCAAGCTGCACCTGACGAGCTGCAGTACTCCCCCGAGCTTCCGACATCGCACCTGCAGCAGCAGTAGGCCGAGCTGCAGTAGCGCCATGCCGACGTCGCCGCAGCACCTCCGAGCGTGCCCCGACGTAGAGCTCGCCCCTGCCGACTCCGTCGAAGAGATGCCGAGCTTTAGCCCTCCGTCGAGCTGACGTCGCCGCAACAGCCGCAGCAGCAAGCCGAGCTCACCCGCGCCATGCGCGACGCCGCACCCGTAGCAACAGGCCGAACTCACCCGCGCCATGCTGACGCGGCACCCGCAGCAACAGGCTGAGCTCGCCCGCGCCATGCCGACGTCGCACCCGCAGCACTTCCCCGAACTGCCGCACCTACCCCGCCGATCTGAACTCGACGAGCTGCAGCCACCTCCAGGCCGGGCAGCGAGCCGACGTCGCTACGCCGCGCCGGGAAGCAGCACCTCCATGCCGAGCTTCACTCACGAAGTCGAAGGCGACGACGTCATGAACGCCGAGCTGTCGTGATGAAGGGCAGCCGAGCTGCACCGATGCCGAGCTCGCGCCGAAGCGCGACTCCGTCGAAGAGATGACGAGCTGAACTCGACGAGCTGCGACACCTCCGATGAACTCCTCCGCCGAGCTCCCCGTCGAGTTCTCCCGACAAGCTGCAAGCCGATGTCGCCGCAGCACTGTCACGCGCCTCCACCGAGCCCCCGAGACGACGTCATGAATGCCGGGCTGTAGCCGGGAAACAGCACCTCCATGCCGAGCTTCACTCACGAAGTCGAAGGCGACGACGTCATGAACGCCGAGCTGTCGTGATGAAGGGCAGCCGAGCTGCACCGATGCCGAGCTCGCGCCGAAGCGCAACTCCGTCGAAGAGATGACGAGCTGAACTCGACGAGCTGCGACACCTCCGACGAGCACCACCGCCAAGCAGCAGGCCGAGCTCCCGCCGACGTCGCCGCAGCCCCAACGCCGAGCTACTGCCCTCCGTTGAGCTGCGTATGCCGATGTCGTCATCGCAGCACCGCCAAGCTGCAACTGCGTGGGCCGACGTCGCCGCAGCAGCATCCGGCCAAACTGAAGCTCTCCTCCGAGCCGCCGATCTGCCGAGCTGCGTCATGTCGAGCTCCTCCGGCTTCGGCGCAGCACCGCCGAGCTACACCTGCGTGGGCAGACGTCGCCGCAACAGCAGCCAGCCGAACTGAAGCTCTCCGCCTCGTCGCCGCAGCACCTCTGAGCTGCAGCGTCAAGCTCGCCCCCGCCGAAGAGCAGCCGAGCTGCAGCAGTGGGCCGATCTGACGAGCTGCACCGCCGCAGCTCCCGACGAGCTGCAGCACTTCCCCGAGCAGCCGCGCCTACCCCGCCGAGCTGCTTCACTACACCACCTCCGAACCGAGCTATCGCGACGAAGGGCAGCCGAGCTGCACCGATGTCGAGCTCGTGCTTCGACCGACTCCGTCGTATAAGTGCCGAGCTGCACTCGACGAGCCGCAGCCAAGTGCTCTCAAAAGCCAATCCTCATTTCATACGAGGAAGTGCTCTTAAAAGCCAATCCTTGTCTCACGACGAGGAAGAGCTACCTAAAATTTAAACGCGTGTAGGGAGACCACTCCTATCGATAAATTCGACAAATAAGGAACTCGAAAGCCGAAACTTCATCTTTAGACGAAGTGGCTACTCGAAAGTCGAAACCTCGTCTTTAGATGAGGTGGCTACTCGAAAGTCGAAACTTCGTCTTTAGATGAGGTGGCTACTCGAAAGCCAAAACTTCTTCTTTAGATGAAGTGGCTACGAAAGCCGAAACTTCGTCTTTAGACGAAGTGGGTACTCGAAAGCCAAAACTTCTTCTTTAGATGAAGTGGCTACGAAAGCCGAAACTTCGTCTTTAGACGAAGTGGCTACTCGAAAGTCGAAACTTCGTCTTTAGATGAGGTGGCTACTCGAAAGCCAAAACTTCTTCTTTAGACGAAGTGGCTACGAAAGCCGAAACTTTGTCTTTAGACGAAGTGGCTACTCGAAAGTCGAAAATTCGTCTTTAGATGAGGTGGCTACTCGAAAGCCAAAACTTCTTCTTTAGACGAAGTGGCTACGAAAGCCGAAACTTCGTCTTTAGACGAAGTGGCTACTCGAAAGCTAAAACTTCTTCTTTAGACGAAGTGGCTACGAAAGCCGAAACTTCGTCTTTAGAAGAAGTGGCTATTTGAAAACCAAAACTTCGTCTTCGGACGAAGTAGTTAACTTAAAGCCAAAACTTCGTCTTACGATGGAGTAGAGCTATTTAAAAGCCTAAACTCGTCTAAGACAAGTGCGAGCTAGCATTTTGACTTCGTCGTAATCCTAATTTCAACGGGGCAATGCGTATTATTACGACATCATCCTAGCGAGGCGGTACGCATTTCGACTTCGTCGAAATTCCAATTTCAATGGGGCAAGGACAATTCAAGCTCGACCTCAAATCACACCCTCACTTCTATGTCTTTGGGGGGGGGGGATGTGATAGGATGTGGCACAGAAGAAATAGAAGTGAAACCCAATATCAAGCCCAAAAGAAATTAGGGCTAGGGTTATGTGTAGATCCTCTATAAATAGGGGGAAATAAATCTTGTAAAGGGAGAAAGTATTCGAATAAAATTCATACTCTTGCTCCGTGGACGTAGATCTCATTAAAGATCGAACCACGTAATTTTTTGGTGTTCTTTTACATTCTCGTTACGCTTTTTAATTTGCCCAAAAAAATCAAGATCCAACAGTTGACATTAGTCTATGAGCGCATATGAATACAAATTTTATTTCCCTAATAATCACGTACATATATAAAAGTATAAAACTACTGAGCTTTAATTCTCCTTTTTTTTTTTTCTTTTTTTTTTTTTTTTTTGTCTTAGAGTCGAAATAAACTGGCATGATGATCAAACAAAGTTGATAAGAGCGAGTTGCTGAACGTTAATGGGGTGGCAGTCGGCCGGCGGGCCGGCGTAAGCCCGACGAGCAAGAATAGCGTCGACCGCCTGCGTGGGATGGAAGGCATCCCAAAACACGTAGCGATTCCGATCAGCGCAGGGCGGCATCCACATGAGGCACGTGATCTGCCGCCCGATCCCGCAGCACCCTCTGTCCACCACCGTGAACCCGTACCTCCCCGGGTTATTCAGAAGGTCGCCCATGGCGGCGTAGGAGTTCCCGTAGACGAACATGGATCCCGGGTGTGACCCGCCGTTCAGGGAGTCGACGAGCGCGACGAGGCCCCGGTTGAACGGCCCGATGATCTGGTTAACATAGTCGACGCAGCGGCCCGGTTGAGCCTGGCCGGTGGCGAGCTGGTTGGGGATGCAGCCGAGGGGCCCCAGCCCCGGGAGGACGAACTTGCGGAGGCCGACGCTGTAGAGGGCGACCAGCTGGCGGGCGTAGCGGTTGAGGAGGAGGTTGGCGAAGGCGGTGGCGTTGTAGTTGAACATGGTAGGGTACATCCCCGGCAGCAAGTAGTTGTTGATGTAGTCGTTGCTGCCGAACACCAGCACGGCGATGGATCTCGAGAGGTATCTCGTTAGGTTTTGGCCGCCCATCATCGTCCTCAGCTGGCTCAACGTCTTCTCGAAGTTTATCACTTGCTGGCTTAAGGAATACCTTTCTCCCTACTTGTATGCATATGTATATTGATATTATAACACTTTTCAAACTTATTAGCTACTCCCTTCTCTCCGTCCATGATCTGTTGGCAAAGTCGACTTTTTGACTTTTTTTAAAAAAAATTGTGACGATAAATTAAAATGGTATTTTTGGAGTTTACTTTTTTTTATAAGGTACTACAAGTGTTGAAAAAAAAATTAAACTCCAAAAATTCAATTTGAAATCCATCATCACAAAGCTCTAAAATCATCTATAAATTATTTTTTGCCAACAGATCGTGGACGGAGGAATCGAGTATATGTTAATATATAAATGATACGTCATACGTACATAGTGCTGGCCAGTTTCGTCGAGGATGCCGGCAGCTGCAGAAGCGTAGTTAACTCCTCCGAGGATCCTTGCTCCGGTTGTGGTGGGAGCGGCAAATGGAGGTGGCGCTGGAAGACCCAACCAAGCTCCTGCAAATATATAAATTAATTATACATACTGGAAATTGGAAATGATACTCCCCTGTCCCGGCCAAAGTGAGCCATTTTTTTTATTCATATGTGAGGTATAAAAAAATAAAATAAAAAATGAGTCGCTTTGGCTGGGACAGGAGTATATACGTACCGAGGTAATCGACGAAAGTTTCTCCGTTGGAGAATTTGCCGGTAGGGCCCCTATTAGAATCGATGCCGTAGGGATAATAATTTGATTTGGCAATAGAGTTGAGGAAATTATTATTTCCATTGTCTACCAAAGAATCGCCAAAGACAAACATAGCAGTGGCCTGAACAGAATTTTCACTACCACTGGTAATACTAGTACTAGTGTTGATGGTGGTGGATGAGATTCCTCCCATCAACATCCACATTATACCCATCATCATCCACGTTAATACAACTCCAAACATTTTTTCTTTTCTTTTCCTTTTGTTTTCTTGATCGTATACTATTATATATAGTACATACTACTGTACAAAACAAAATGTATAAATGAAGAAGGGAGCTGAGGGTATCCATTTGCAACGGCTTATTATGTAAGCTCATTGAATTCCTCCTTTTTCTAGCCTACTTTCCCCCCCCCCCCCCCCCCCAATTTTAGTAAGCCCATGTCGTTTACTTGGATGCATGATTTTCTTCATCCTTACCATCAAAATTCATGTGAACCTTCATCCTATATATGCCCTATACCAATCATAACATTCCAAACCTTTAATTAATTATATATATTATTTTTTCTTTCTATGTGCACCGTGTACGCACGTAATTAATTTAATCTACTTATGCTTTTGCTCTTAACAATTTTTTTTTTTCAACAAGCACTATATATGCACATCACTTATTTCCCATGGCCATTAACTCCTGTACAATTACCGGCTGCTAGATCTTTTAATATAATAGCTTTTCTTTTTCTTTATATTTTCCTCTTATTTTATTTATTTATTTTTTTAATTTGGAGATTGGTGATTTGAGTTCAGTAATATATCAAGATATAATAAGATCTTAGAGTTATTTGGCGATTTGAGTTCCCAACGCACTATTAACTAAGCCAGTTTTTATTGCTTGAGATTCCATGTGTGCATTATCATGCCCCAACTTTGGATTTAAGTAAAATGGGCTATAGGTCCAAACTATAGTGTACTAATTACGTATCAAAATCGATTTTTATTTTTTTTTTATTTTTTTCAATTTCGGTTGAATATGATTTAATCTAATATTGTATGTACTATTTAACAATGATTCTTTAATTCAATTAAGGTATATAATATTTTTTTTAGCATTTTCTCTTTATTTTTTAACTAATTGAAATTGAAATCAAATATTAAAAAATAAATAATAAATTCTGATTAAATTAGTCTGCCCCTTAGAGCGAGCCAAGTTAAGGGAGAGAATTTAGGAGCCAAATTAGAGCCAAGGAGTGCAGGCAATTTGGTTCTCGATGGCAATGAGCTTTTTCATGAGTAAAGAAGTAAGCCGCTTCAGAGACCAATCCCAAACATCTTTTTCATTTTAAGTATTTTGGTATGGATCCATTTCACCCACAAGGTGTCTTTCTTTGATTGGATTTTCAACGAGTTCTCTACACCTTCAGAAGTAGAGAGATAAATATCTTAATTATTGTGAGATTTTTATACATATATAGGTCCAATATTTGGTCTACCTTAGTCCTATTTTATACTCCTCAAAGGCTAAACTCGTTCCATGGCCAACTAAGTTTACTATGATACCATTATCACCCTTTAAATATTGAATCTCGTGTATTCAATTAATATAAATAGAAAGCCAAAGCCAATAGATTCTAAATTTATTGACCTATTTTCCAATGGTCTTGTGTATGACATTACTATTTTGAGGCTGCTCTAGTAATTGTATTGCACTTTCACTCGAGAGTGTGAGAGAGAGAGAGTCAACCCTTGCCACTCAAGGAGTTTCAATGATGATTCTTTGGATTGCTATTTTGTCACTCATCAATCATCATTACCCAGACCACTGTGCTCATCAAGGTGAGGTTAACTCATTAATCAATGTATAATGTAATGCTAATATAACATGTATGTCATAATTAAGTGGTAATAATAATAATAATAATAATAATAATAATAATAATAATAATAATAATAATAATAATAATGACTTTTTATGGGTCATGACTCATGTCATGTACTCGAATATATAAATTCTCACAATATTGTTGCTCCAAGATTGTTTCCATGCATGACAGCAACGAAGAAATTTAAATTAATCTATACTTATATGAAAATAGGGAGAAATATAACTATACTTATTTATTTCTTCTAAATTAGCATTCTAAAGATTTCTTTTGATAAAAATAATTGGTAAAGCATAAAATACAGTAGTATAAGTACCTAATAAAATATAGTAGTATAAGGACCTTGTAAAATATTGGAAATTAAGAAATGGTACAAAGATATCTTGAAATTAAATAATGAAAGACTTAGAGAAACAAAAACATAATACAAGGATCTTATAAAATAAAAATTGAAAGTATAGACAACATAAGATGCGTTTTGCCTAAAGAAAACCCTTACTCACATTGCTAATTAAGTATGCCTTCAAGGCCTCAACATATATTATTTGTTTTTTTTTTGTTCATTCAAGTATACAAACAAGGCTGAAAGTCACCCACTTAATTAGTCCAGAAAGAGGACAAGGGAAATCACCTGTCACCCACACATTTACTAAAAGTAAAAACGTGCATATTATTATAATGTAATGGATTCGATTCATTGTAGCTCCATATTAATAGTTACTACTCTCACTTTCAAGTGTATCCATCCATCCATCCATCCGTCCAATCTCTATTACCTTACCAATTAAGGAAGAACCTACGTATTTCTCTCCACAAATTAAAAAAAAAAACAAAAACAAAAAAAAAACAAAAAGAACAAAATCATTGGTGGGAATTCCATACATAGATTTGATTTGAGTTTAACAAGTTTTATTGATCGACTAAGCTTATAAGTTACTCCATTAAATAACTTTTAAGATATTTTAAAGAGCTTAAGTTTTATTGATCGAATTAGGGAGTGTTTGGTTAAGCTTATAAATTCTTAAACAATTTACAAGCTGTTTTAAAGAGGTTAAAACTCTAGAAATATTTTTGGCAAAATAAGCTCTTTTGGAGCTTATAAGCTCAAAAAGAAAAAGCTATAAGCTCTTTCAAATAAGCTATAAGCTACTCCCTCCGTCTACAATCTTTAGACACTAATATTATATTCGGACGTCCACTATCTATAGACACTTTACATTTTTTAGTAATAGGTCCCACAACTTTATAACTTTATACTTTAACACTCTCAAAAATTTTAGAGGGACCTACAATTATCCTACTTTAACACTTTAACATATTAATTTATTAATATATCATCATAATGCATTAAACTTTGTGCCAAAAATTTTGGATCCAAAGATTGTGGACGGAGTGAATATAAGGCAAACACTCCCTTAGAAAACTAACTTTGAGCATTTGTTGCCGGCAGGGAAAAAAATAGTAAAAGAGATGAAAAGATTAATTAATTATGATAATACATGAGAAATATAGGAGGAGAGATCTGGATAGATTTGCATGAAAAGGACGCATCGGGTGAGTGGGCAATGGAGGCAGAGAGAGAGAGAGAGAGGAGAATATGAATTTTCAAGGTGAATATAATGAGATAATTAAAGAGAAGTGGGAGGAGTTGACGCTCCTCTGCACCTACAAAGAATTCATTATGCAGTGTGTCTGTATCCCTCCTTTTCTCCGATAGTAATTTTATATTATATAAACGATGATCGGTGGTGGTGAAGGTCGAGGAATTGGGGGACATTGACAACTTCGGTTTGATGGTTCCCCAAACTATGCAGATTGGGAAAATATTGGTGAGTGGGCTGAAACTCGGGGACATACTGTATGCATTTAAAAATGAAAACAAACTTTGTGAAGAAGAAGATGGATGGTGGCGGTGGGGCTCAAACCCATTCCATTACTTTGGTGAATTTTTTGTGGGCAGTGGGCCCCCCTCCCCACCCCACCCCACCACTATAGCTAAGTCAACCAAGACTCATATCCCATAGGCAGAGCAGTAACAGAGTACATTCATTATAAATACTCGCCCACAATTGCCATCACAAAACAAAGCCTCCATTGCTTATTTTCTCTCTCTCTCTCTCTCTCTCTAGATTTCTCGCACCATATCTGCTGTATGTATTGAGTGTGTTAAAAGTGGGCCAGGAACATTCTGCTTGTCCTGTGTTTCTTGTGCAAGAAAACCAGAAAAGAAAAAAAAAAAACAGAGGAGAAGGAGGCGTAGGACAAAATCATTTGCATGGATAGGGAAGAAGATATCAAGGAGTCAGAATGTGTTGACTGGAGAGGGAGACCTTCCAAAGCTACCCGCCATGGCGGCATGACTGCTGCTCTCTTCGTCTTGGGTATCTCAACCACCCATATTCAGCAGTGATGCATTTTTATATTATTTTTTATTATAAGTAAATTAAATGGAGCTTTATATATATGTGCAGGGCTTCAAGGTTTCGAGATGATGGCGGTGGCGGCGGTGGGGAACAACCTGATCACGTACGTGTTGAGCGAGATACATTTCCCTCTCTCAAAGGCCGCAAACACGGTCACCAACTTCGTGGGCACCATCTTCCTCCTCTCCCTCTTGGGCGGATTCCTCTCCGACTCTTACCTCGGCAGCTTCTGGACCATGCTCATCTTCGGCTTCGTCGAGCTCTCGGGCTTCATACTTCTCTCGGTCCAAGCCCACGTGGGGGAGCTCCGGCCTCCCGACTGCAACAGCACCGCGGGAGACGTCTGCGAGCAAGCCACGGGGTACAAGGCCCTGATATTCTACGGGGCCCTGTACCTCGTGGCTCTCGGGAGCGGCTGCCTGAAGCCCAACATAATCTCCCACGGTGCTGATCAGTTCGGGAAGCGCCAGACCAAGAAGCTCTCCACCTTCTTCAACTGCGCCTACTTTGCCTTCTGCAGCGGCGAGCTTGTCGCCCTCACCGTCCTCGTGTGGGTCCAGACGCACTCCGGGATGGACGTCGGGTTCGGGGTCTCCGCGGCCGCCATGGCTGTGGGACTCATCTGCTTGATCTCGGGCTCATTCGCGTACAGAAACAGCCCTCCACGTGGCAGCATATTCACTCCCATTGCTCAGGTGTTTGTGGCAGCCTTTTCCAAAAGGAAGCAGATATGCCCTTCAAATCTACAGATGCTGCACACTGCAGCGCCATCATCGAACGTTAATACTAATGCTGTCGTCACGCTCATCCACACCGAAAAGTTCCGGTTCCTCGACAAAGCTTGCATCAAGAACAACAGCAACAACGATGGCGACAGCAACGACGACGAGAGCCCGTGGAGTCTGTGCAGCGTTTCGCAGGTGGAGCAGGTGAAGATCCTCCTCTCCGTGGTCCCCATATTTGCTTGCACCATCATCTTCAACACCATCTTAGCACAGCTCCAGACCTTCTCCGTACAGCAGGGGACCTCCATGAACACTAGTCTCACTCCAAACTTCCACATACCTCCGGCCTCCCTCCAGGCCATCCCCTACATGATGCTCATCTTCGTCGTCCCTCTCTACGAGACCGCATTCGTCCCCCTCGCAAGGCGCCTCACGGGGAGGGAATCCGGAATCTCCCCGCTCCAGAGAGTCGGGACCGGACTTTTCATCGCCACCTTCTCCATGGTCTCCGCAGCGGTCATCGAGAGGCAGAGAAGAGTCTCCGCCTCTGAATACAACCAGACGCTCTCCATCTTCTGGATAGCTCCCCAGTTCCTCATCTTCGGGCTGTCGGAGATGTTCACCGCCGTGGGGCTCATCGAGTTCTTCTACAAACAATCAGTACAAGGGATGCAATCCTTCCTAACTGCCATGACTTACTGTTCCTATTCCTTCGGGTTCTATCTCAGCTCCCTCTTGGTTTCTCTAGTGAACAGAGTTACCTCAACCTCCTCCTCCGGAGGAGGCGGCGGTTGGCTCAGCAACAACGATCTCAACAAGGACAGGCTGGACCTCTTCTATTGGTTGCTAGCTGCACTCAGCCTCGTCAACTTCTTCAACTTCCTCTTCTGGTCGAGATGGTATTCGTGCAATCAATCTCAATCTCAACAAGTGGCTAATGACCTAGAGAAACAGACCTCTTCTGCTCTTTGATTTCTTGCTGTTTTTTTTCTTTTTTGTTGTTGTTGTTATTGTACTAATTAGTTAATAGCCATTGATGAATGATGACTAGTGGACCCAAGAAACCTCAGAATTGAAAAAATAAAAATAAAAAATTATATATGTATACACGTATTGTAATCCCTTGATGCACCACCAACAGGGCCACACACTTTATGCATATAAATCGTATTTTGTTTCTATCTCTTTTATGCATCTACTGTTGTATTGGACCTAAGGGTCCCGAGAGATTACTGGGAATGTTAGGTCCATAACCATTAATAAATCTGCAGTGTATTAGCAGCATACGTGTCGATCTTGATTGAGAATTTTTTGAGTATGTGAGTGGTGGGGTAATGTAGCTTTAGTCTAAAGCAGAGTCTTGGTTTAGTAAAGCATTTGTAATGATCCTATTGTAAACATGTTGTTGCCTTTTTAACCACCCCCCTTGGGGTAAAGGTGGTAAAAGAAAATGACAGGAGAATGAATATGTTACTGGATTATCCACATTGTGTCCCCCCTTCATTTCACTCTTTCACCATCACTCTATCCTCCACAATCAAACATGTCTCACACATGTTCCCACCCACCTTCGAAGCTAAGATTATGTATGATATAGTATGTTTATATATACTTTCTTCGGGGACGATGGTTCTAGTGTTGTGAGCAATGATGAGGCGCTTTGATTCGCCCGTTTTTGTGAATTTCTCTCCTCTTCCATCCTCATATATTCTGTTTCTATGTCTTCCACATGTTAAAGTCAAATCAACTTTGGTGTTGAAATGAGATGCTGAATTAATATCCTCAAGTGAGATAGGTACAGACACTATAATGCGTTTGTGCCTTGTCTCCTATATAGTACGATTCTAGGGGTAGATCAGCCACAACAAACTCTTTATCTAGAATGAGACCACAGTCCGGATTCTGTTTATTCTCCCGGGTTGGAAACTGCTGCTCGAAAAACTCTATCAGCATCTGAATTTACCAGAGATCATTATCTGTTATAGTGAAAGATGGGATAAACAACTTCCTGAATCGCGTAAAAAAACAAAGATGATTAGAACTCATTAAGTTGAGCTGCAAACTAGATGAAAAATAGTTTGCTTGCTGGAAATATAGTTTGCATGTGTGCATTGAGAGATTACTACTTACTAGCATACCCTAAAAAAATGTGCACATCTCAGCATCTATGTTTAATCACCACTTTTCCATTTCTCATGTATGTGGTAGACGTCAGCAGAGTAGCTTGAGCCTTATTTTCTTGATCTTACTATGCCTCAATCTAAACTTTAAAGGTGATGATGATGACAAAAAGGATCTCATCTTTTTCTATTTTATTAAGCTGGAGTACAATTTGTTCGAACAAAACGAATAACTAGAGTTCGCCTCTGTAGCACTCGAGTTCTCATGACACAAACCCAGACTCCAAATATTCTCCATATATTCTGTGAAAGCCAAAACTAAGAAACCTTCTAAGTATGATTTAAGTGTGCAAGAAAAAGGTTAATTTGAAATCACAATGTAGTTTCAAGGTAGCCAGTTTGTTGAAACATGAAAAGCTCATGATCAAACTGCCATCAAAACAAGCAAAAGCTCCATCTCTTAATCATCCAATAAAAACCGGCCACGCCATCCAACTAGTTCTAGATGAGGTAAACAAGTTTCTCTTCAACCTCTCCACTTTACTCAATTACTGATATCTCAAACCCAATTTTCTTGCAGACTCTATTAAATTCTCATATAACCCACAGGTATCCTTTCTTCTATTATTATGCAACTTAGTTTTCTGTATTCTGTTTTCAAGTATATATGTTTATGCATTTTTTGACAGTAATTGTTGTATTATGCTTGACTAATTCCTCAGACATTACATATGGAAATTTAAATCTCGAACTCACTAATGCTAGCAGATACAATAATTAGGAACTATTCAACTAGAACATTGAATTATTCTGATAGTAATAAATTAACACAATTTTATTTTATTTTATTATTATTATTATTATTTGCAATACCTTGAATAAATAATACTACGTACATTCTTTCATTGTACACAGCAAAAATGGAAATTCTCATAGTACCCAACATCCCACATCCTGAAACATGACATGCTTTGATATGAGAGAATATCTTTGCATCCATTCTATGGCTTTTAACATCCCCCTAGTCATTAATGTCTACATAGACATAGCTTGCCTTTTTTCTTATTTTTCTTTAAAAATATATTTTTATTTGTTTCTTCTTTCACCCTCCCTCTTTATTAAAAAGCACAGTAATAGAAATCTGCATATGCACACGCATTATTAATCCCTTCTGCTCTTCATACAGGAAATCAAAAATCACAAAAATTAAAAAAAGGAAAAGGAGAAAAGGGTAGGGAGTGGTGAGGCAGAGAAGGTGTGGTTTGTGTATATGTTGTCAAATTGTTCAAGCAGCAGCAGCAGCAGCAGCAAGAAAATGAGAGGAAAATCAGTTCCGTTGAAGGTGATCGTGGCGTTATGTATAGCCTGCTTTCTTGCAGGATCTCTTTTCACCACACGGACAAGGCCGCCGCCGCCTCCTCCTCCTTCCACCGTGGTCCGACATGAATGCGATCATAAGCAGCAACAGCAGCGTGTAGGTTCTTACTTTCAGCTTAATATAATTAATTATTACATATTGATCAATCGTCGTTGTTTATTAGAAACTGGGAGAAAATGAAAACGGGAGAGATATTATCGGGGAAGTGATGAAGACGCGCGAAGCGATCAGGTCACTGGATAGAAGCGTATCTTCGCTGGAGATGGAGGTGGCGAGGATGAACGGCAGCGGCAGCGGCGGCGGCAGCAGAAGCAGAGCTTTCGTGGTGGTGGGGATCAACACGGCATTCAGCAGCAAGAGGCGGAGGGAGTCGGTGCGGGAGACGTGGATGCCGAAAGGGGAGCAGCTGGAGAAGGTGGAGAGGGAGAAAGGGGTGGTGATCCGGTTCGTGATCGGGCACAGCGCCACGCCGGGAGGGGTGCTGGACAAGGGCATCGACGCGGAGGATGCAGAGTACAAAGACTTCCTCCGCCTCAACCACGTGGAGGGCTACCACCGCCTCTCTGAGAAGACCCGCCTCTTCTTCTCCACTGCTCTCGCCACCTGGGATGCCGACTTCTACGTCAAGGTTGATGACGACGTTCACCTCAATTTAGGTACAAAATAGGCTCATTATCTTATGTTAATTAATTTTTTAAAAAAATGAATTACTCTCTTCGTTTGTTTTTTTCAAGTTGAGTCACTTTCGTTTTAGGGATGCTGGTGACGACGCTGGCCAAGCACAGATCAAAACCGAGGACGTACATTGGGTGCATGAAGTCCGGCCCAGTCCTTTCTCAGAAGTCAGTAGTACTACTTACCGAGTGTTCTCTGTTTTAAATATTACTAGTAATTTTGAATTTTAATCTAAATAATGGAGTTTGATATTGATATGATATATATATAAATAGAGGAGTGAAATATCACGAGCCAGAGTACTGGAAATTTGGGGAAGAAGGGAACAAGTATTTCAGGCATGCAACAGGCCAAATCTATGCAATCTCCAAGGACCTAGCCCATTACATTTCTTTAAATTCGTGAGTACCAATTTATTTTATTAATTAATAAGATATGATGGAATTATTATAAATGGTAATACTAACTATACTGGGAGTGGGTGCAGAGGCATCCTGCACCGGTTCGCAAACGAGGACGTGTCTTTGGGGGCATGGTTGATCGGATTGGAAGTCCAGCACATCGATGACCACTCTATGTGCTGCGGAACACCTCCGGGTATACCTATTAGTAAAACTAGACACGTTTTTTTTTTTTTGAATATATGTGAATATAAAATAATAGAAATATGTAAAGTAGAACAAGATGAAGACGGAGTATATATGTTTATGCGGTAGATTTTATAATAATGATTAACAGTATTTTAATTGTGTGTGCAGATTGCGAGTTCAAAACTCATGCGGGGAGTGTGTGCGTGGCATCATTTGATTGGCAGTGCAGTGGGGTATGCAAATCGGTGGAGAGGATGAAGAAGGTGCATAGTGCGTGCGGGGAAGGTGATGGAGCTATTTGGAGCGTCGATCTCCATCTCGATCTCTCCATTTAATTTTTATCCATTCGTTTTAAATTAACCCACATTAATTTACAATTTCACTTGGATTTCCATTTCATTACTACGCTAATCATTATTAGTATTAGATCCCCCATTTTAATTTTGTTCGCGACCTACTACCCTTTACTGAAAGGCTGAAAGGCTGAAGCGAATCCCAAGTCCAGAAAATATATCAACTATACTTTGAATCTTATTTACTTATTGCTATCATACAACATTTATTCATTATTATGCATTTAATACCTTATTTACTTATTATTTAGTATAAAGTAAAAATCACAAAAATATCCATGCAAATTATTTAGTAAATTAAAATGTAACTATAAATATTCTTGAAAATGAAGCAAACAATTACTAGTATTAACCACTCTTTCACCCTACCTTATTCAAATTGCTACCAATGTCGTGTCCAAGTGCATCATGTAGGATTTAATTTCGAGTATTTTAAAAAACAAGAGAGAAAAAGAAAGAGAGAGAGAGAGAAAAGGAAAAGAGAAACACTAATCGAGTTGTCCAAGAAATATCCATTTATTATGCATGTGTGTTACTTAGGTAGCTACTTTTGTGCATTTGGCAATATATATAATAGCTTCCAACCTCCTACGTGCACCATCACCTTTAATATTTGTGCGCATACTTGGTTTAGGAGAGCCTTTACACTCTATATATATACACACACACATCACCTCCTTATTGTTTTTGGAATAAATTTATGGTAGACGTAACAATTATATGCAAGGTGTGAGTAATTAATAGCCCAAAATTCTTTCGCACAAATTTGCTGCTTTAACTTTTCCGGCAATGATTTTACCAATTTGTTTCGATGTTTCCAATTCATAATTATCGCTAGAGTTAGGTGCTACGCTATTTGATTTTGTACTTTATTCAATAAAAAGAAATTTAATCGAATACAATGAACTTATCTATAACTATATATATATATATATATATATATATATATAAAAGAACCTTGTTTTACAAAATGTAGATCACCTATTATATCCTTCTTATTTACTTAAAATTAAGGGTAATATAGTAATATATGTATTATTTAAGTTTTAAAATTATAATACTATTTAGTTATAATATATCCGTACCTCTTTTGACTTTTTTTATTTTTATTTTTATTTTTATTTTCTTACCTTTTGTGTATATATATCCTTATTTGTGTTTTCAAATTTTCATACATCTTAATTTGGTTCATTCCTTATTAATTAATAATCACCTTGGCGTTAATTGAAATAAGTATAAATAAATTATTTAAATTAGTGTGAATTAAATTAGTGCAAAAGTAATTAAATGTATGAAAGTTCGAAGCGATTTTACTTTTTGAGTTCTTTCTTTTTAAACTTTTTTTTAAAAGAAAAGAAAATAAATCATTTGTGTTTCGTTCTTTAAAATAAACTATTGGTACATTAATGAAAAATTATAATTTGATATCGATATTCTCTAAATGCGCACAAAATATTTCAACTCAGAAAGTGTTGATAGAGATTTTATTTTTTTGGAATATATTTTTCTTTTATAATTGCATAATCACAAGCTAATTGACACTCTTTTGCTAAAAAAAACTATTGGTACAATAATGAAAATTATAATTTGACATCGATATTCTCTGGATGCGCACAAGATATTTCAACTCAGAAAGTTTTGATAGAGATTTTATTTTTTGGAATATATTTTTCTTTTATAATTGCATAATCACAAGCTAATTCTTTTGCTAATAGCTTGGATTTCATATTTCAATAATTGTAAAAGTTTTGGTAGTCGTATAACACATTCTCTTTTTGATATCACACGTAAATTGAGAATATATGGAAAAGAATATCGCGAAATATGATTATATTCTATTTTTACCAAATGGTTCTTGGATATACTACATTTTAACTACGTAGAGAGAATATGTTTATTGTTAATTTTTTCCTTGATGTTTGAATTACAAACAATGTTATGCAATGTGATTTACAAAAAAAAAAGAAAAAGAAAAAAAAAGGACAAAATATGAGTTTACATTCTAATTTACCTAATCGGTCTAAAAATTTATTTTGGAGATCCCAATGTTAAGGAGTGACTTGGTTCTAAAATAAATTAGAAAGAAACATGAACTTTTTACAGAGTATTCATGTCAATATGTCAAATATTGAAACATGAAAGAAAAAAAAATGTTTACGATAAATTAAATATTTCTAAATAATTCATGATTTATAATTTCTATATTGGGTCTGAGTCTAAATTATTGGGATACTTAAATAAGAAATTAGAGACTAAATTCTTGGTACATAGGGAGTTTAAGGTATTAGTTTAGCATTAGCAACAATTTTTCTTAAAAGGTGTATCATTATATTTAAATGTCATATGTTCCTTTTATTTAAAAAAAAATCTATTATTATTATAAATGAGTGTATTCTTACAAAATATAATTTGCCTAAAAAATCCCTTTAATATAATTAATTTAAAGGTGATAATGTAATATTGCATAATTATGAATAATAATTTAGCTGAATTTAATTTATATACAAGGCATTTTAAGGGGGTGAATGACTCAATTCTAATATGGTATCAGAACTGGTCCAAAATCGATGATGGTTTGTTTGTTCACGGCGTGTTGAAGCTACTCATTTATCCCACATCAACTTGTAAAAGGTCCCAGACTCTATATATAGATTGGATGATCCATTTGTGAAGTGTTCATGTCACAAACTCAAAATCACAATAACTTTTTTCCTAAAAGAAATCCTAAAGAGTCGAGTCCAACCTCTCGCCAAAAATGATTAATTAAAATGACATATTAGAAAAAGAAATTAATAGTAAAATTACTACATAATTATTAGTGAAATGTTCAAATATGTCAATAAATAAAATATAAAGTTAAGATACCTTCATTAAAATCAAACTAATAGGACCCCAAATAACTACAAACATTTAGTATAAGTTTTTAAATCGATTAAAATATATATATATATATATATATATATATATATATATATATATAAGGCATTTTTTTTAAAAAAAATTTGTGCGGTTAATACCGAACCAATTGACAACGAAGCGCAGCTCAATTGGTAAGACGCTTCCCCTCCAACCAAGAGGTCGGGAGGGTTCGAGTCACCTTGGGGGGTAAATGGGGAATCATTAATGATCCTCCTTTAAAAAAATAAATAAAAATAATAATAAAAGAGAGTACCGAACCAATTATGATGCACCACAAGAAAAACGCGTAACGACCGAATTTACGATTAAAACCCGAATAACCGCAACTGAATAGCCATATCAAAAAACAAAATTGATGAAGAATTTTTAGTGCCATAATTATCGTGATGATTAACAATTATACTTACTATTATATAATTATCGTGATGATTATACTTACTATTTAACAATGAGAAATCAATTAAATGTATTGAATATTGTCAACGAGTAGTAGTTATTTCTTACTCTTTCGGTCGGCAACAAGTGTGTCCTATTTTTGGGCGCGAGTTTTAATAAAAAAATTAGTGGGTGTTATCGTGAATGGAAAATGAGATCCATTTTTTTATTGGGATTGAAGATTTGTGTTTTACTATAAAAAAAAGTACGCAAGGTTAAGGTTCAATTATTAATATATATATATATATATATATATATATATATATATATTAAATATTGATATGTTTTTAAATTCAATTTAGCTATTGTAACTTGTTGGATTGTGTGCAACGCACGCACGTTATACTAGCAAGGATTACGTGTGTTGCACGTATAGTACTATTTTTTTCATAAAGAATTATTATATATATTTGAAAACAAAACGAACCTTTAAAAGCTATAATATTATTAATGATAGATTATTAATCTATACCAATATATAAAAGAGCCTTGTTTTACAAAATGTACATCGCCTATAATATCCTTATAATATATTTCAAATTAAGGGTAATAAGGTAATGTAATATATATTATAAGTTTAGTTAGTGTATTATACGTTTAGTTTATCAAATATTGAAACTATATATAAAAGAGCTATCGTAACCTACTCTCTCTAATACCGTTCTCCGCCGCAATTCTCCAAGCTCAACTCCTTGAGTTCTGCTTGACGGAGGCGGCTCAATCCCTTTACAGCTGATGGGGACGTTATCGTCGATTTTTGATCTCGCGACGGCGAAGAGCTCCTCCGGCGATGGCCTTGGAGGAGCTCTGTTGTTCTTGTGATTTTAGTTAATATTGTTGGTTTGGGCTACACTCTTTTTGTATAGCATGAAGTTAATCCGTGTTTTCGGATGTAAAATTTGTGCCTATTGTATTGAGGATAATGATGTTGTGCCTTATGAATCTTATATGTGATGCCAAAATTGATAACTTCGCCATTAGTGCATATATGATGGTGAGAAAGTGAGTTGATTTGTTATACGTATAGTCCATTGTTCATGTTGAAGATTTTGGATTTTTTTTAATTGATTATGAGTTAGTGTTTGTTCATTAATTCTTTTACCACCATATTCTTTTGTACCCGATAAACACAGCAAGCAGCCACGCAATTTCATAATGCAAAGAGAGTGAGAAGCATCTGATGCTTTACCATCTCAAGAGTCATCTTCAAGTCAAGGTACAAATTTTATGCTATTTTATTGGTCGTCGCAGGAATCGGTGTCTTTTTAGTCCTCCTTTTTTACTTGGTGTTTGATTAAATTGATTAGAAACTTAATTTATTCCGAATTTTCCTTGCTATCGAGTTACTGTTATCAGTTTCCTTTCTTTCTTCTTTTTCCAAATTCATCTTGATCAATTTGTAGTTGAGATTTCTTTTGTTACTCAGTTAGAGTTGAGACTATGGCTTGTTACATTTTTTTCTTTTTTTTTTTTTGTTTTAATTAGTAATTTTGTAATATCCTTCGTGTTATTCTTTTCTTGAGTACTGAGATTCGTGTTCTCATTGTTGTATTTGCCAAGTAGATTAAAAAGATGAATCTTTCTACATAGGTTGAGATTGTACGTGCAAAGAGAATGATTGATCTTCCTTGAATCTTGATTGATTAATGCTGGACTTTTGATTAATTAATGTGCTGTTATTAAATTCTTTGTATGCCTTCGTCGACTGCTATTATATCCTCATTATTTTAGAGGCTAATGTCTTTTATTATTCTCGACGGATTCCCAAGAATAACTACACACTCACGGAAACCGAGGCCGATGACTAACCAAAAAATTCTGGAAAAGATAAGCATGCAATGTTTTCGATGATAGATAGTGCTCAAAGAATTTGATTTTAGTACAGTACTGCTATGCTTCTCTCTCTCTATATGTATATTTGCAGGAAAAAAAAAACTAGGAATTTGCGGGAGGGTGGTTTATTGCGTTCTTAATTTATAGCCCCTTTCAAATTTTGAAATAGAGAAAAAATCATAGTTTTAATTTTTTTTTTAATCAATTTTATAAATTATTTTTGTTAAATGTCTCTTGCATATTCTCTTTGCAATTTAGATTCGCACCTTAAGTAGAGATTTTGTTCTTTAGTTGCTCATACTTTGTTATATTATGTGCTTTGCAGAATTTGATAAGGTTAAGACAAAAATCTTGATATGTTTTCTCATTCTACTGTGGAGATTTATTTAAATGGTTGAATCAAAGCTCAAAGCCTAGCTCATACTGGTAATATCATCTTTTAATTTTTTATTGTTGCATTATTCTTAAATAACATACATTTTTATATGAGTGTTTATCCGTGTTAAGATATCAATATCATGAAATTTGTATGTTTTCTTTTCAAAATCTTTCGGCTTCATTGCTTGTCTCTATCTTATGTGCTAAATGATAGGGTATAGATTCTTTTCTTTTCATGTTTTATCAATAAGTGACTTGAGACTTTATTGAGTTTAGTATGGAATTGTACATTACTTTTACCATTTTTATGGATTGCTGCAACGTGTCCCCTAAAAAAGCTCTATGATAAATTTAAAAAAAATGACTAGAAAGATAACAAATCTTGGATTGATCACACCTGATTGATTAATTGATAAGTCCGGGTCTAGACTCACGACATGCTAGCTTGGAAGGAAATACCTTAATAGCTTGATGTGTGCTAGGCTGCTAGCTCGGAATGTTGAAGTCTGTTAGGCCTACTCCTTGAACTGAGTGTGAGATCTTGCATTCACATAATCTGAAGAGCTTCAACTTTTCTAATCTCAAAGTGGCCACTAAAAACTTTACAACAGATGGTGATCTTTGAGGATTTGGCTCAGACTTTAAAGGTTAAAATTTATTAGAATTCTTTTACGGCTACAAAATGTGGGAGTGGTATGGTTATTGTAGTCAAGAAACTCCACCATGAAAGTTTTCTAGGATCGGCATTCGAAAATTGGTTGTGGAGTCCTAATGACCATGATTAAGTTGTAGTCAGAATGTTTCGCCTGATTTCTTTTCCTATTAGTTAATTTGTTGCTGAATTTTGGTGATGTAGGAGGAAGTGAACTATTTCGATCAGTTTTCTCATGGTCGTTTCTTTTTCCTTTTTTTTCTGCCTTAAGGTGCAAATCAAAACATTGGGATGTAGTTATGTTCCTAAATATAGTTTTCTTCGTTGTAGGGGATCACATTTGCAATACCTTTCTTGAAATCTTTGTCTTAAGGTTGCTCTTGGGGCTGCAAAAGTAGTTTGCTCTTCCTTTACAGCATTGGAGCTAAAGTCATTAATAAGGACATCAAAATTTCTAATATGGAGTGCATATTATGCTTGACTTGGTAAACTCCTTATATGTTATTGATATTTTGCATTTTAGCCATTTTGCAGTAATGGCAATAATTCTTATGCAATCCTTTTGATTTTGTGAACTACTATATTGCTAGAAAAGGGCATGTGCCTTTCCATATCCATCGTAATTATCCTAATTAAAACACACTGAACTTTGTCATGCAGTACATGTATCTACATATTATGCTTTATGCTCTTCGGTTCATTTAGTAATTTTGTTGAGTACATTTAACTTTTAAAATCTTTCAATCTTTAATATTGTAAAAGAAAATCATTAAGTAATATTGAGAATTACTAACATATTTTTCACTATGGGTGTGTTCTCTTTGTTGAAAAAGAAAATGAGGGATAAGAGAAAGGCGGAGAATATTATCCTACAATGTGGTCTCCATTTTGTCTTATCTCATGATCTCTATGATGGAAAATAAACTTGACATGGGGAAAATATTATCACTCCAAGTTTGGATGAAAATATTATATAGGTTTTGAGTGAAAAGGGCTGCCCGGGAAAAAATTTCCTCCTGCTCGGGGAAAATTTTATGCCATATGAACGAGTGAAAAAACACAACCTATGTATATTATTTATCTAATTTCTCATACCTTTAGATTTTATCTGCCAATACTATTTTTTTAACTATTACAACAAAATTTGAACTCAAATTATAATGAGTCAATTTAGTTTATTAGAGTACAATACTGCTTTTATAATTATTAAAATAAAATAGGGGTGATTAGCATAATTTAGCGAATTTTATTAGGGTAATTCATTAACCATTCTACATTTGAGGCTGAAACTTAACAAGATTATTAATTTTTTTGTTGCTATTTTTTATGGATTTTCTCAAGACCTACAACCATTATAGCTCATTAAAGTTTCAGCTGGTGAATTATGTGGCGCTATCAAATTCTACTTGATATTTTCATCATGTTTGTACTAAAAATCATATATATGTCTAGAGAAGTAATCTTATTATAAAGAGGAAATCAATCTCTTCGCAGAAAGAACAATGTTACAGAGTATTATTTTTTTATATTTCAAGCTTACAGAATTTAAATTGTGTCGTAGTAAGTGATTTGAAGAATATTTTAGTTAGATTTTTTATGGTACATTGAGAAAGTAGAGATCATTAGTGGTAATCATATGATTTTAGTTATATAATTATATTTATGAATGAATGATATGTTTTTTGTATGTCTATTATATCCTTGTCACTTGCCAACCCAGGTTAAGTAGAAATTTGAATTCAATCAAGTTAAATGAAGACTACCGAGAGTACGTAAACGTGCAACGCACGTTACACTTGCTAGTTAATTTAAGGTATGCAGTTAATTTTGACTAAATTACAAAACAATCATTTTAATTAGCAACTAATTGCAAAAGATACTAACTAATTAAATTACCGACTTTCAAAGAACCGACATATAATTACCTATTTGTCCCAAAAGTTTGGATGATTTTTTTTTAACATAACTAACATGTAATATAAAAGCCGCACCACGGATGACTCGAACTTAGTTACTTTGGTGCAAAGCATTAACTGCACCATAACTAACATGTAATATAAAAGCCCTACTCTTAGGCCAACACATGCACACAACAATACAGTTGGATTTGTTGCAAGTGATGCAACATATGCACAAATATGTTCATTTTTCAAATATATGCACAAATATGTTAATTACTCGTTAAGTGATGCAGTTAACGATATTACTCTGAATTTAAAAGATAACAAGTAAAATATATATCAATATATGTGAGCAGCAGTAGCAACAACAATAATTGTATTAATACTAATATGTAATTTAAAAGTTAATAGAAAAGAAAAGCATGAAATGTAATCAACGAAATATACACATCTACGTACATACGTCGATGATGAGTAAATTATATTATATGCAGATTAAGATTGGGAGACATGTTTGTAAATAAAAAAGAAACGTGCATGTGTAAATGTACTTTCAATAAATAGGAATGTAGAATGGAGAAGATGCTATGTAACATGTGGATAAATGTAGTGTTCTGAATTCGCAACAAATTCAATCAGACTTTACCGGCTGGTTCAACAAATTTGACTAGACAGGTTTAAGCATAAAGACTTGAAATCGGTATTAGAACACCTGAATGGATATTATTACACCCACTTGACCGGCTGGTTCGATCGGACAGAATGAGTTCACCAGATCTGATCTGGTATGATCGAACCAATTGAAGCAGCCAGTTCCATCAGGTCAAACTGGTCTTGTCAAACCATAGGGTTGTTTAATGTTTAGGATTTCGGGTTTGGAGTTTGGATTTTTTTTTCCACAGAAACGGAAGCTCTTTTGATTAGTAAAATAAGAGAATAAATAACAGTGCCACATTAAGACATTAGTAACAGAAGATTTTTAGACAGTCTTAGTGTTCCAAACAGTGTAAGATCCTCTCTTCTGGAGCTCACACTCTTGAAAACACGTCAGAACCTTCGCCATCAGCGACATAGCTACGATGCTCCCCTTCGACTTTCTCCACAGCTAATCTCGAACTCTCTGTCTTCATTCTCTTCCTGCACTACGCAGCCATCTTTGTACCCATGCGTGCGATAGCAATAGAGCCTTGCCCTTGTCATTTGAATTCTTCGGAAACGGGTCTTCCTCGTTTGTCTCTGGCAAGTCAACACTTTTATCTGTCACACTTTTAGGTTGATCAACGTGCTTGAGTAGCTTCTCATTGTCCATAGTAAGAGATTTTGAAATTTTCTAGGAAAGACAACTTCATTTGACACCATATTGAAGGCCCCTGAGACGATCGGAGAGAACAGAAGGAGTGATGATCCACTTCTTCGCTCATTTTTTTTCTCAACTCATTTTTTCCATCTTCCCCTTTCTCTTCTCTCTTCTCTAGCAATAATGCTGAGATCATGCTTCACTTCCACCAGCATTTCCGTCACCCCACCCCTTCTTTCTCCTCGTCCCCCTCAATCATCCTGATCATCCCGTCATCGGGAAATCATTTGCAAAGACCTCAGCCTCATCCGCAAGGCACATCAGGGAATCTTCTTCTGTCGAGTGTGTAATGAAACGTTCGACACTCCCGCTAGTCTCCAACTCCACCAGGAGAATAGACATAAACTCACCGCCCTAAGTGCCGTATTTGTGGCATGAGCTACCAGCATGGCGACTCCGACATGTGTGCCATGAGGCATGTCCTGGGATACTGCCCCAGGAAGATAGTATGTCCAGAGATACATTTGAGGAGGTGCTCATAAGCAGCGGGAAAACAAAAAGAATAAATACCGCCCCACCGCCTCCGCTGCCGAAGCACGCACAAGTATCAATGTAACTAAGGGTAAACAAAGTATTTTGCATATACGTAGGGTGAGGCTTTCCTTTTAAAAACTCCTACGCTATATGATGATGGACATGCATGATCTTCCAAGTAAAGTTTTTATGTTTTTCACTGACAAAGGGGCAAGCGAAATCCACTGAGTGCACTAGTACTCAGCCCAAAATTCTTTCCAATGTTTTCAGGTTAATGATCGGAGGCGGGGACGAGCTCGCAAGAGGGGTGGCTAGCTCATGGATTGTTTCTCCTTGGAATAAATTCCAAAACATGATTTGGAAACTCTTGTTATAATAATGACCCTTTATCTATTTCTCAACTTCCGCTTGAACAATTTGACTTCCTATGCATTTTTGGACATTGACTATCTTCTCTTATTTTGTTGAATAATTATTTCTCAAATACTCGACCCTTATCGGGTTCTTAATTACTCTATCTCAAGTTTATGACACGTGTCCCAATATCTTCACACATTGGAACGCGGGTATTTAGTGTGTTCAAGGTCCTATTTTAAATGTTTAATTATGTTATTATTCGAGTAGCGTCCCAAAACCCACCATTTAATGATTATTTTGCATAGCCCTGGGTCTGGGCCGTTACACAATTGAAATCTCATAATTATAGGGAGAAATCGTCCAATTAAAAGCACAAAGACAAAAATTATCCCCCATTAAAAATTATTAGATAACAAATAATATTAGTACAAACATAAATATGGGCCATTGATCTTTAGATTTGGATGGCTTAGATTGTTTCTTATTTCTTACCGGAAATCTCTTTTTTACATCTTATCTCCTCTCTCTCTCTCTCTATATGGATGCATTATAGTGAAAACTTATTTTTTCGTGAAAACTGCAAACCATGCATAGAATGTTGCATTTTTATGCATAAAATATTGCATTTTCATAATGATGCATTATATGCAAAAAATAATATAAAAATAATAGTATATTTTATTATGCAACATTTTATGCACAAAAATGCATTATTTTATGCATAAAAATGCATGGTTGCAGTTTTCACGTTATAATTAGTTTTCATATGATATGTTCCATACATACATATATATATATATATATATATATATATATATATATAAGTTACCCTTATTAAAAATTTGAAATATTCTATTTCAAATATTTTGTTTTTGTTGGCCTTGTTTTAATTTATATATTTTTATTAAGTTTTTAATTTTTTAATATTTACTTATAATTATTTAAATTGGGTCCCTCTCATCAGCATTTCTGGCTCCAACACTGGGTGCAGTTATTGTAAACTTACACACTACAGGAAATCAAAGTTTTACCCACACATAAATTAGCTACACATAATTATGTGTGGTAATTTAGCCACACATAATCAAAGAATGTGTAGGTGAATCAATTAGACACTTTTTATTAGTAAATGACATTTAATATGTGTGACTAAAATATTTTAGCTTCATTTAATGTTTTATATATGATTTATATTTATTTTTTTAATTATATGAGGCATCTAAATAATCTTACATATAATGACGTGGACAATTATAAAAAAATTATTAGCCAGACATAATTTTAACTATAATGACGTGGATAATTTTACATATAATGAATCATACGGTTAATATGTGTGTGCCTATATAGTACTCAATTATAAATTTGTTTACTTTTATCGATAACAAAAATATATAAGTAAATCCATTTGTTATAAGTATGAAAAATTGTAGCATCGGAAATGATTATTATTTATGAGTATTATTAAAGCTAGGTATTTTTGTCTCATATTCAGAGTTATATAAATAACAAATAATTAATTAAAATTAGTAAAAGCAATCGAGCCTCATATTTGATAATATATGCACTTGATATTTACTTTACATTATTTCACACACGTAAAAATAGATTATACGCACAACAATTAAAATCTCAAACCAAATAATATTAATAATAGGGAAAAAAAAAAAACTATATTACCATGAAAATAAATAAAAAGGTCTAAAATTGAAAAAAATGAAAATAGGGCGCCATACGCCAAAATAATCCCTCCAAAAATAACCCCCCATTACCCATATCCCCCATGATCTTCCAAAAGGAGTTACAGTTTATTATCTCCTCCTTAATTCTCATATTTACATATGATTTCTTCTAATCCTGAAGCAATACCACATTGAATAATTGTAGAACGACCTGAAGGAGAAAAGCGCTCTGCAAAGATGTTGAACGCATTGAGGTTGTAGGACTCAAATCCGGCGGCGCTCCATTCTAACGGCGATCGAAATGACGACGCCTACCCGCCGGTGGAATTTCTGGCTATCTGCCCCATCCCCCTTCTTTTACCTTTTTAATGATATGTTGACAATTTTTTTTTCATTGAAATTGACTTAAGCTACTCTGTTTTTTATAATTACTTTTGCAGATTAACCGACTTTCCCATGTAAAGCTATTAAGGTTTTGGAATTTAGGATTATTTTGTTAGAATGATCTTCCTTATGTGTTACCTCTGTTATATTTTCTTTTGCTCGTGTCCATTCATAAAATTTTATCTGTTTTCGTAATCTATAGTATGATTGGTTAAAGCTGGAGATACTGCTAACTTTTAATTGGTGTCTATTTAAATGCAGCAGTTTGTGCAACATGGCTTTTTTGCTGCAATCCCATCCCTTTTGGTTTGTGAGTTTTTCATTCTTATAGCTATTATGTAAATAAAGACTCTTTCATAAACGGAAAATGAGGATGACTAAAGCTATTATTTGTGCTGTGATATACTAGTAGGTGCAAAGTGAAAATCACATCAGTCAAAAGAGTTCAAGGGGAGGCATCCCGTTATGAAGAGCTCAGCTTAGAAGGTGTGATGAAGATGGCTGGAAGTCCTATCTTTGCCTTTTCTGTAAATGCTTCTCTTCTCCCTTCGGGAATGACAAGGTGGTGCAGAAGTATTTTGAATAATGAAAGAATTTGGGCTATCAAGATTGCATTGCATTCCTTTGATTGAGAAGGAACAATGGCCGACTTTAGTTGCTTAGATAATTAGAGTTGTAGTTATGATATAGTTATAATATTTGAATATATATATATATATATATATATATATATATATATATATATTCAAATATTATTTTTAATATATATATATATATATATTAAAAATAATATTTGAATATATCAAAAATATGATTACCTACACATAACTTAAAATATTTATCCACACATATAAATTGTCATGTCATTGTACATGTCATTTCCACCTCATCATTATATTATTGCAAAAAATATATTTATCTACACATTCAAGAGACTTTTGGGGTCAATTATATGTGTAGGTAATACGTATTGTTTTATTCACACATATACTTATGTGTAGGTAAAAACTTTTCTTGACAAGGAGATAGTCACACATGCTAACATTTATATTATGTGTAGGTAAAAATATATATTCACACATAAGCTCACTTTTAGCTACACATGCATGTGTGGCTAAAACCTTATTTTCTTGCAGTGACATAGTAGGTGGCTCTGGTCCGGTCCAGGAAATATGGGGATATTTTTGCTCTAATCTCTTACCTAAATGGGCGTCCGTGAGGGGAAACAAGCCCCATCAACAATTGTCGGATCAAAACTCAAGCTAACCTCTCAATTGGGTTTGATTTTCAAGAGTTCTTCGACATTTTAAACATATTGCCAGTCATCATTTTGAAATATAATCTCACGGATCTCCGAGACCTCATTGATGACTTCTCTAGCCGTAATAAGATTGTCAAGTGCATTTCTAAGATGAGTACGATCAGCCTCTTGCCGAGCAGCAGCACGAGCAGCATCATCACCAGCACTAGCCATAGTTGCTTAAGAGTATTGAAGAAAAAGAAATCGTATGAATGTGTCGGGGTTTAGAGTTAGGTTTAGGGGTTAGGATTTAGGGTTTAGGGTTTCTTTTTAAATCGAAGCACCCGATTTATTTGCTTTTTCTTTCAATTCATGCCTAGGTAGATTTGACGCCACGCGTTTGATAGATTTCCATAAGGAGTCGAAGTTCGATTCGTAATTCAGGTGGTAATACACTCCAACAACATTGAAAATATTGTATGTTGTGATTATGCACATAAACACCTTGAACTTCCATAGGGAAATTCCGATAAGCTCGGGCGCTTCTTTGGTTTCGCGTCCTTCAATACCTCATCATTTAATACCTCATTCAACATCTGCTTCATCTTTATTTCAGGGGTATCTTCCTCACTCAGCCCACAAGAATTACCTAGATAATCCCTAAAAAGTAGATGCAGAATCCCAAGACAAAATAGCACAAAGTTGAAAGCTGAAGGACGAATCCATTCCCTAAGATTCAGACTATGTAACCGGCGCAAGTACACATATACCAGGCGTGGTACAACATAGTAGGGCTCGCTACAAAGACCACAATGACTCCCGTTATTACCTTCCCAAGCGTGGAATCTTAGTAGATTTATTGCTTTCTTTTAGTTTAATTATTGTCTTTAATTTAGGATTTAATTCTTGTTCTTAAGTCTAGGTCTTTAATTTGTCCTTATTTGTTTAATTACTTTATTTGTCTTTACTTTCTTTTTAATTCTAGTTTGATTTACTTGCTTTATTTTATTAAGTCTAGGATTAATATACAAAACCCCAAAATAATTGTTAGAGTTTTTAAGTGCAATTGCTTTGAGTGTGTGCCATATGATTAATTTTCCTGCTAAGTCTTCCTTGAAATTTGACATGTGTTAAGCTTACAAGGCTACGATAGACCTTGTTCTATTGTGAGCACTTTTAGATGAAACAACAACTATTTGTGGGCGAAGCGGGGCCGGTAAGGTGAGTTTTGTTCGAGCAATCTTGGGAGGACTATTGTGGTTGAACCTCAGCGGCGGCATTGCCATTTACAGCTGGTGCCGTGACTAGAGAGGAAATTTTATCGGCGACATTTTGTGAGGATTTAAATGAATTGGCCGGAGAGGATTAGGTGATGAACGGTCATTGCCGGCAGTGGCCAAAAAATAGCTCAAGAAATGGATAAATTAACAGATCCCGAAAGCTTTAAGGAAATGGAACAAACTGAACATAACAAAAACAACGATTAAGTGGGGGACATGGCAGAAATCTGGATGAATATGATTATGTGTGTGAAAAAAGTGTGAAAAAATGTGTGAGAGAACATAGCAAAATTTCTAGAGTGAGAAATTAAAGAGAGAAGAAAAATTAGGGAATGGTTTTGGTTTTTTTTCCCTTTTTTTTTAAAAAAAAGAAAAGAAATGTCAATTACATTTAAAGATCATCCAGATAACTGGGGAAATTAGTTGCATGAAAAGATCATCTCTGCCAAATTCCATACTTCGACACCCATAATCGAACCAAGTTTTCATTTTCTAAGAATCATTAATAATAATTAAGAAACCCAAAACCAAAATCAAGTGATTTTTTTTTCTTCATTCGGCATGATAAGTTTTTACTGTGAGGTAAAACTCAAACATTGGTGGAAATGCTAATTTCCTATAACCGTCAAAACCCCATTCCCTTCCATAGGAGTTCTTGCATAAACAATACTCAATGCCATTTTCAGTTCCATGTCCGACGAGCAAGATGAGATGGTACACAGCATCCTCATGAGATGGTACACAGCATCCTCGGGTTTATCACCCACAATTTTTTTCCCGTGAAGTCGCAGCCTTGTAAATTTCACATTTTAACTCTCGAAAGCTATTACATAGAAGAATGACAGTGATAAACATGACAATGATTAATCATCGCAATAATCTCATCACGGATGTTCCTAGTCCTTCGTTTGCCGACAATCTCTTTGAAGTTGCGAAGATACACCCTAATCACTTGTGGCCCTTGTGGGTGGTCATCAAAAGCAATATGTTGAACTTTACCTACATATGGATAATTGATTCCGGAGAAGAGTTCAAATTCTTCTGCATACCTTAATGCATTATATGTTGAATTTATCACCCCACTCGATTGAATGACAAAGTCATTTCTCTAAAATTTACCGGTGGAAACTTCTCGTGCAGGTGGTTCTTGAGTTCCTGCACCGACAACCTTGTACAAGGCATATGTCTACCACGAATACTAATATATATGTGAGCAGTAGTAGCAACAACAACAACTTTATTAATACTAATATGTAATGGAAAAGTTAATAGAAAAAGAAAGCATGAAATGTAATCAACGAAATACACAGTTCTATGTACATACGTCGATGATGAGTAAATTATACTGTATTCATATTATGATTGTGAGGCATGTTTGTAAATAAAAAAGAAACGTGCATGTGTAAATTTAATTTAAATAAATAGGAATGTAGAATGGAGAAGATACTACGTAGCATGTGGATAAATGTAGTGCTCTGAGTTCGCAACAAATTCAATCGGACCTGACCAACCGGTTCAACAAATTTGACCAGACAAGTTCACGCGTAAAGACTTGAAATCGGTTAGAACACTAGGATGGATATTATTACACCCATCTAGTATGATCGAACTGATTGAAGCAGCCAGTTCCATCTGGTCGAACTGGTCTTGTCAAATCATAGGGTTGTTTTTTTTTTTCTTTTTTCAATTAAGTCTAATCACCCAAAATTCAAGTCTAATCTCCCAAAAGTCATTTAAACAGCCACATTGCTACAATTTCCTCAGTCATTTTAACATCTAAAATTAAGAAAAGAGAAAGAAAAAAAAGAGAAAAGATAAAACGGGAGATAGCTTCGAACTTTTTGCCGCCACTTGCAATCATTAGGGTTGAGCTTGATCTACTTAGAGTTGAGGTGGGTTTCAGGGTCTTTAAGGTCATCATTCCATTTGGCTACGAGATTATGTAGATCATTGATGTTTTGAGCATTCCTTGCTTGTCTCTGATTCTCCTCAAGCCTACGTTTAACTTTTGCCTTCCACATGAAGTGATTGTCGAGGGTGCTGCAACGCACGCAACACTTGCCCGGGATACAGTCACAGAAATTAAAGAATGCATTAGTGGTAATTGAAAAATTATAGATTGAAAAATAATGTTCAATTTTCAAAGGCTTTCTAATTCTTTCTCGGCAATTTACAATTTAATTTGCGAAACTATTCTCCATTTCATATTTTTGTTCAATCTATATACAAAATAATAATTAAATGTCCAAACTATCAATATTTTCACTATTATGTTTCGAACTATAATTTTTCAACAATGAAGAATACATTTGCAAGCCAAAAACTCAATTGGATATTAAAGAAAGAAAAAAAAAAGTCAAGATATTTATCCATGTCTTGGTTTTCAGCTTGCTTGTGAGTGTTTTTTGTCACCAAAAATTAAACTTCAGCGTATAATTGTGAAAATATTGTTAGTTTGGACATTTAATTACTATTTTGTATCGATTGAAACACGTAATACAACTGTGAAAAGTTGTATAGTTTGACAAATAAATTGTAAATTACCCTTATTAGAAATTTGAAATATTCCATTTCAAATATTTTGTTTTTGTTGGACTTGTTTTAATTTATGCTATATTTTTATTAAGTTTTTTTATTTTTTAATGCTTACTTACACTTATTTGAATTGGGCCCCCCTCATCAGCATTTTTGGCTCTGTCACTAGGTGCAGTTATACTTACATAGCGGGTGGCTCTTGCCCGGTCCAGGTAACATGGGGATATTTTTGCTTTAATCTCTTACCTAAATTAGCGACCATGAGGGGAAACAAGCCCCACTCAACAATTGTCGGATCAAAACTCAAGCTAACCTCCCAATTGGGATTCATTTTCAAGAGTTCTTCGACATTATGAACATTTGCCAGTCACCGTTTTGAAATATGATCTCATGGATCTCCAAGACCTCATTGATGACTTCTCTAGCCACTCTTCGATTGTCAAGCGCATTTCTAAGACTAGTACGATCAGCTTTTTGCCGAGCAGCACGAGCAACATCATCACCAGCACTAGCCATAGTTGCTTGAGAGTATTGAAGAAAAAGAAATCGTATGAATGTGTCGGGGTTTAGGGTTTAGGGTTTAGGATTTCTTTTTAAATCGAAGCACCCAAGAGGGTAAGAGCTTAAACATACTCCAACAAGTTGTAATATACCTAGGTAGATTTATATTTTTTTTTCCTTTCAATTCATGCTTAGGTAGATTTATTGTTTTCTTTAGTTTAATTCTTGTCTTTAATTTAGGATTTAATTCTTGTTCTTAAGTCTAGGTTTTAATTGCTTTAATTTGTCCTTAGTTGTTTAATTGCTTTATTTGCCTTTACTTTCTTTTTAATTCTAGTTTGATTTACTTGCTTTATTTCATTAAGTAATTGTTAGAGTTTTTAAGTTTAATTGCTTTGAGTGTGTGCCACATGATTAATTTTCATGTTAAGTCTTCATTGAGATTTGACATGGGTCAAGTTCTGGGAAGCCTGAATCACAAGGGGAATGTCATTCAATTACTTAGTTCTAGGAACTCATGTAATTTGAATTGTTTTGAATTTGCATGATGTGGTTGAACTTAAATATTTTCATGTACCTCAGACTTATTTTCTATATACTTTTGTTGTTTTAGGTGATCGAATTTGATTATTACTTGTATGATTATTTGTTGGTGTTTACTTTATGTGTTTATTTATCTTTATTGTATGAAAGTAATACTAGGAAAAAAAATATATATATCAAATTTAGTTTTGTAAACTCTTTGCCCAGTGGGCTAGCCCGAAACCGGATGGTTAAGGTTAGGGCCAAAAAATATCATGCTGAAAGAAAAAAGAAGTTTGATTGATCCGAATAAATAGCCCGCAACCCGATAGGTCTGGCCGAAAACCCGGTAGGTTGACCCGTTTGACATCCCTACATAGGATTTCTTGCATAAGCAATACTCAATGCCGTTTAAGTTCCTTGTCTGACGAGCAAGACGGAATTGTACACACTATCATCGGGTTTATCACGCACAATTATATTATACTCATCATATATTATTTATTATATTATATCAAATCATCATATTGAAAGTTTCCATTTTCTCAAAATCAGCCTAGAAATCTATGGAAAACAGTGACAATGATGTAAAACTGTTAAGAGAATATTACAAGAGGATGTTCAATGCTGAGGATAAGAAGTACCGTACGCTAACTCGTTGGGCTTGCCAAAAATTTGAGGATATGAAGTCTACTTTACTGGAGATGGTAAAACTGAACATTCCGTTGGGATAAGGACTTCAGGGAGCTCAAGCGTAACCACAGCTGTTGTAGCTGACACTATTCAGCCGGAGGAGGAAGAAGGAGAGATCGATCTAAAACTACTCCCTCCAACAAAACGGATGAGGACCGATCCCGTTGTTGATGCCAAAGCACTTTTCACTGCAATCATTCCGAATCAAAAACTATAGTATCATCGGTTTGGGGTTTGGGTTTAATGTTTAGGGCTTAGGGTTTAGGATTATGGGTGAAGGGTTTCCGGTGTAGGGTTTAGACTATAGGGTTAAAGGTGTGGGGTTAGGTGTTTCGGTTAGGTGTTTATGGTTTAACGTTTAGCGCATAGGGTGTAACGTTTATGTTTTTTTAAATAAAAAACACCCGAGAGTTAAGGGGTTAGACATACCCCAACCCTTAGGTTTAAGGGTTTACGTTTAGGGTTTACACTTTATGGTTTAGGGTGTGGGGTTGGGAGTTATGGTTAGGGGTTTAGGGTTTGGGTTATAAAAGGGTTTAGGGCTGGGTTTGGGGTTTAGGGTTAGGTTTAGGGGTTATGGTTTAGGGTTTAGAGTTTAGGATTTCTTTTTAAATCGAAGCACCCGAGAGGGTGAGGGCTTAAACATACCCCAACATGTATATTGTAATATCACGATCTTTTATTTTAAAAAGCCTTTAAAGATAATTTTAAAATTTTGATCCTTTAAGGAATTTATAATTTTTATGAATATATATATATATATATATATATATATATATATACATAAAAAAATATAATTATAGTAGAGTAACTATATATACTATGACATTGAACTATTTATGTCATAATTAAGAGGGTATATATAAAATGGGATGAGTTCCATATACAAATATTTATATGAGTATAACTATTATATATGATAAGCTATTGTACCTATATATATAGGACTTAAAAACATGGATTAGGTTTCACCTCTTGTTTTCTTCTTTATGCGTGGCATGTCATTAGGTTGTATATGTTGATGAATAATTCTACCTGGGGTAAATGACTGATCATACATAGTCTATATTGTTTTCCCCTATAAATATATGTCGATGAACTCTTATTTCTTTGACAACATATAGAATTTAGCTTTCACACAAATAGTACATATAGAATTTTTCTTCATTCGGCATGATAAGTTCATATTGGGAGGTAAAACTCAAACATTGATGGAAATGCTAATTTCCCATAACTGTCGAAATCTCATTCCCTTCCATAGGAGTTCTTGCATAAGCAATACTCAATGCCGTTTTCAGTTCCCTTGTGAATTTCACCTTTTAACTCTCAGAAGCTATTACACAGAAGAACGACAACGATAACATGACCATGATCAATCATCTCAATAATCTCATCACGGATGTTCCTAGTCTTTCATTTGCCGACAATCTCTTTGAAGTTGCAAAATGTAACACCCTAAATATCAAAATTAAAAAAAATGCTATCCCTTTCTTAATTTAAAAGGAAAAAAAATGCATAAGTCTCTTTTTTTTATAAAACGAAATAAATAAATAAATAACAAGTTTTTATCTTAAAAGTACATATATATATACCATAATTATCAAGGTTCTGTACTCACAAGTTTATTGAAAGAAATAAGAATTGAAAACAAGCTTATGTCCAGCAACAATATCCATTAAACTTAAAAAATAATCTGCAAGTCAACTCCTAATTTCATAGATAAAAGCATGATATGTCCTTACTCCAATTTAAGCAAAAACTGAATAACCTAGTTCAAACAATTAACTACGAGATCCTCAAATGGGAAGAAAATATTTAAAAAGTTCACCAACAAAAATTCAAGAACAAATCCTAATACCCCCGCTTCTTTCACGTTGCTCCAACTCTGCTCACTGACCTGAAAAATATTTTTGAAAACATGGGAATAGGGTTTGATTAGGTTTAGGGGTAGGGATCGTGGTATATCAGTTGAGCTGAAAAATCGGATCTTCTCGTTGTTGAGCAGAATTCGAATCCTGCTACTACGGCTGAGAAGATTACGTAAATTCCTCAAAAGACTTATTTAATCAATACGTATTAGTTGATTAGGGCTTAAATCCCGACTCTTAAATTGAATGGGCTGTTGTCATCATGGTCTTAACTAAAGGTGTTAACTTCCTTGGCCAAATATATATTAAAAAAAAATCTATATACTACTCCAGGCCTAAATCTAAAACTAAAAGGTTTTTATTTCAAATAATAATAATAATAATAATAACAATAATAATAATAAGCACGTTAAAAGTGGGGTGTTACACAAAAATACACCCTAATCACTTGTGGCCCTTGTGGGCGGTCGTCAAAAGCAATAGGTTGAACTTCACCTACATATGGATAATTGGTTTCGGAGGGGAGTCCAAATTCTTCTGCATACCTTAATGCATTAAATGCTGAATTTATCACCCCACTCGATTGAATGACAAAGTCTTTCCTCTTAAATTCGGGGGTGGAAACTTCTGGTGCAGGTGACTCATAAGTTTCTATACCGACAACCTTGTACAAGGTATATATCTACCACGAATACAATTCACTACAGCTATAACATCTGTCGTTGCAACCCCCCCCCCCCCCAACACATATCCGTCTCTTCCAGGTCATGAGGATGAACCATGACAATACGTATCTTTGCGGTCCACCCAAGAAAACTTGACACTATGCGTATACTGTTCCCAAGTCACACTACATAAAAAAAGACTTATTACACCACCCTTTATATGACATTGAAGCAGGCATTCCTTCCGCCCCACTCTACTTGAGCCCGGTAGAGTGGGCGTAGATATTAAAATAGAAATAATACTTTGTCAACTATAATTATTAAATTATTTTATTTAATTTTAAAAAATAGAAAATTGGAATAAATTCATATTTCCAAACCTAAAAACACTTCTAATAAAAAAAAATCTTAATTAGGCCAATAAGAGTCCCATAATCACACTACTAATTGAGACTAATTATTTCTTTATTAGGAAATGACTCAAGTAGAGTGAGGCGGCCCAAAATAGAAATTGACTCAAGTAGAGTGAGACGGAGAGAGTATGTCTCAATAAGTGTTTTATTGCGACATCATATTTTTTTTAATTAATTTATGCAAATGATTATTGATGCTATTATGACATTAAAACGCGGTGTTGTTATTTCACATCAATTATGACACATTTTTACCGGCAAGAAAGGAAAATCACAATAAAATTAAAATAGCTAAAGGAAGTGAAAAATCACTTTGAGTGTTGGCGGTAACTCTCCCACCAAAAGTCCATGAATTTTTTATATTCTAAAAAAATCCAAATAAAAAATATGGAGAAGGACCTGCGAAGACAATCATAAGGGAAAATTAACCCAATTTTTACTCACTGAAGCTTTTCGCTCTCCAAATTGATTTCGATTGAGTGACAAGAGATCTCAGAGATGAGATGTGCTATTGTAGCTCGGCGTCTCATGGTTGGCAATCGCCCGCATCCAAAGCAATCCCTACCCGTTGTTTTGAATTTCGTATAGAGAGCAAGTAATGGTTCAGTGATTCGAACAACGAGAAAGACTATGCCGATGACTTCATCTCAATATTTCTCCTTGCCGTAGGTCTTAAAGCTTACCCTTTTTCTTGTATTCATGCTCTCCTGATTGACAATGGTCAAAATCTCTATCTATCTATCAATGTTTTTATGTTGGACCTTTTGCATGTAATAGATTTTGAAATTTCAAGTTTAGAAATAGAAAAATTATTATTATTATAGCACCTTATAAAAATAAACCATACTAAAAAAAACTAAAACTCTAAATGAAAATTATTAACATGACATTGTTACATCAACCGTGAGTACATTGAATGTGACCACCATGGATAGAGGAGCACTCATGTAATCAAGTAATATAATCTAATCATGTTTTTCATTATTTTAAAATGCCCAGCTACAAATGAATCAATTTACAATTTAATTATTAAATGACCAATATGGAGTATTTATTCAGGATTATTTATATAATTTTATTTAAGATTATTAAACCACGATATTAAATTTAGCACTACATTGGAAAACAATAGCAATTAGACTATCTGACAGTTTATAACTAGGTGCATGTCAAATTTAAAAAATTATTCAATGGTTCATAATATGCAGATAACGATGTTGCTCTGAATTTAAAAGATAAAAGTTAAATGTATATGGAGTGATTAGCAGCAGCTTTATTATTATTATTATTATTATTATTATTATTATTATTATTATTATGTAATTGAAAAGTTAATAGAAAAAGAAAGCGTGAAACGTAACCAACGAAATACACACATGTATGTATATACGTAGATGATGAGTAAATGATACTACTATATACACACACATAAAAATTGGGAGACGTGTTTGTAAATCAAACGTGCATGTGCACATCTCGAGCTGCTTAATTAGGCCGAATCAGTCTCCAACTCTTAATCATTAACACCTTAACTCCCTTTTCTAATATTGTACTTTCTCGATTCTGTGAAAACATATATTTTTTTTCTTCTTTTTTTCTTGTAAAGATAAATAAAATAAAATATCTTTGTAGAATGTAGACTTTAAAATTTAATTGGGCGTCCATTTAATTTAGGAGTATTAAATTAATTGTGGCAATCCCTAGACTATTTGTTTCTCTTTTCCTTGACCTAGCTTGCTTTACGAGCGATCAAATACCATCACACTTTTAATTTTTATTTACTTGGGATCGTTTCCTTGCATTTAATAACCCACTATATTTGCAATCTTTTAATCTTCTGGAATCAAATTAATGCCACCATTACGACCTTGTAGCCTTTGACTTTTTATTTTTAATAATTAATGGCATTTATCTTTATATATATATATATGAAAATCGGAAACTAATTATCTTTATATATTAATGGCATTTATCTTTATATATATATGAAAATTAATTATTTTGTGGAAATCGGAAACTTTTGTAGAATTGATTTTTAAAAATTAATGGCATTTGATTTTGTGGAAACTAATTATAAGAGAAAGGGGAAAATTAGCCACATATAAAGAAAAGGTATAATAATTCTAGTCATTTTCAGCATGTTAAGATGTATATTTCTAATGAGCCCCGTGTGTATGACCATACGACCAATTACTCGTGGTTGTGTCCGGTCGTGAGCAATGTTACTACCACACGGCCGGTCGTGCTTGTGATCTCATGTCTAGTGTGACAACCACTGCCATGACTAGTTCGCAATTGTCACAACCACTGCACCCATTACCATGGTTTATCGTCGTGGTCGCGTCATGATCGTGTTTGTTGTGACTATTGAAAAAAATTGATTCACAAGTACAAAAGAAACAATAAATGCAAAAAAATGTCTACTATGATAATTTGCTTATAGGTGACTACTTTTATCAATAGTGATTAGTTTGGGGTAATGTCACATATAAATAATATTGATATTCAGAACCCACTCAGTATTTAAAAAAACAAAAAAAATAAAGATTTTTTTCTTTTTACAATAATAACTAGTGTTGCGCCCGTGCGCTGCACGAAACATATGAATTATAAAGAGTGATAAAAAAAATTGAAACTATATTTTCTCTCACATCATTATTGAACAACACAATACAACATAGTATTATTGTTATCTGCGATAAAAAATTAATTTTTTATAATATTGAAAATCTATATAATTTTAAGAGAATATAAATAAATATAATTTTTAATATTAATGCAATAGAAATATAAGCAGGTGCTATATTACATTAATATGAAACTATGGACATTCTAATATTTGAATTATTATATTTTTGGTATTTTATTTAAATTCGTAATAGTTATCTAAATAAGCAATAAATCATGATCACAATAAATTTATCAATCAATAACTTTAAATCTAATTTAATATTATTTCACAAAAGTTCAATTAATAATTAGTTTTATTTGTGACAATGTATCCAAATTTTCTATTGTCAAAACAAAATTTTACAAAAATTATTAATAATAAATAGAATTGAAAATAAAATAAAATAACATATAGATATAGCAAAATAAAGAGATTTAATGCAAAAATAGAATATTAGCAAACAATGAAACACTATTTATAATTTAAATCCATTTATCTAAATCTATTGGACAATTCACAACTCTTATTGGAAATAAATTATCTTCATAAAATTGTTGGATAATTAGTGGTCACTTTTGGAAGAAAAATGACATTCTTGTAATTTTTGCCAACAATTCTACTTTTATATAATAATAATAATATAATAATAATAATAATAATAATAATAATAATAATAATAATAATAATAATAATGTTTATTATTAATAGTACGGAGTAATAAATAAATAAATAACCAATCATTAAAGTGGAGTAAATTTGGAGGATATATATAGATAGCAATTAAATAGAGGAATATATTAATTAAATTGCATGGGGCGTGGGAATGGAATTGCTAGGTAGTTTTATATAGGGGGGGGGGGGGTCGTCTAATGCCAGTATTCCACCGTAGCTTTAACTTAACTTTGACGTTAGCTTTAAGCAGTTCCGGCGGCGGCGTCTCCGGCCGTCAACTGTATCTCTCCCAGCTGAGCTGCCCAAATACAATAACCTCTCCCGCGCGTTGACAGTTGACACTACTTCTTCCATTTTATTACCCATTCATGCATGTATTTATGAAACGGAATACGATGCGTCTCTCTTCTGCTACTACCTAGCTGTCTCTCTGTATTAGCCAATAGTATTCCTTACAGAGACAGAGAGAATAGAGAGAGAGAGAGAGAGAGAGAGGGCTGGCAGGCTCATCTCATCGGAATTTGATTATTGATTGATCCAAGTCAAGTGTATATAAATAGATGGCGGGATCATCTGGAGGCGGCGGCGGCGGCGTTCCACCTGGATTCCGGTTTCACCCGACGGATGAGGAGCTTCTCCACTTCTACCTGAAGAAAAAGGTTTCGTTTCAGAAGTTCGACATGGATGTGATAAGGGAGGTTGATCTCAACAAGATTGAACCCTGGGACCTACAAGGTACGTATATATTACAATTTACATACATATATTAGTTTAAATTAATTGTAAAATAAATTAGTACTGCTATTGTTTACCTGTATGTGTATGTCTATGCAGAGAAGTGCAAGATTGGGTCGACACCACAGAACGAATGGTACTTTTTCAGCCACAAGGACAGAAAATACCCAACCGGGTCTCGGACAAACAGAGCCACGAGTGCCGGTTTCTGGAAAGCAACCGGCCGAGACAAATGCATTCGCAACACCTTCAAGAAGATCGGCATGAGGAAGACCCTCGTCTTCTACCGTGGCCGTGCCCCCCACGGCCAGAAGTCCGATTGGATCATGCACGAGTACAGGCTCGAAGATTCCGACGACGAACCTCCGCCTAATGTAATTAAGATATATCATCACTTTTTCATATTTCCTCGTCTCATTGATAAAGGGCTAGCTGACCACCCTTTTGTCTCACAAAAAGGTGGTCAACTAGCTAGCTCTTTATCAATAGAACAGAGGGAGTATATAGTATTCATTACAATCATGGCCTAATCAATTTCTAATCAATTTTCCAGGAGGATGGATGGGTTGTTTGTCGCGTGTTCAAGAAGAAGAATCTGTTCAAGATTGGCGGCGGTGGCCAAGGCGGATTAATGATGGGCAACAACAGCAGTAGTTGCGGTGATGGATCGACCAGCAGTATCTTCACACAGACTACAAACAATGCTGCAATGAATCATCATCAGTATTTGTTGCATCAGCAGCAACAACATGATTTGAACTACTCCCATATCCCAGTAGTTGATCATCAGTTCCCACCTGCAGCTGAACCCCACAATTACCACCTCAAGCCATTGATGCTAACCAACTATGATCATCACCATAACCTCCCTACTAGTAGCACGGCCGCCGCCCCCACCTCCTCCGATTATGACCACCACCAGCTGCCACTGATGCCCCCTCAGGTCAAACAGTTCATGTCCAGAGACGACTGCGAGAGTAGTGCTAGTCCTGCTGCTGCTGCAAATTACCAACCTTGTGAGCCCGGCCTCGAATGCGACCAGTCTTCTCAACCGCCCATCAACGAATGGGATCGACTCGTGGACTCTAATTCCACCTCTATCAATCACTTGTCTCTCAGAAGTGAGATGGACTTTTGGGCCTATGGCAAATAGCTACTATACACACACACACACACACCTGTTTCACACATTCTACTATTTAGTTTCGCCTTTACTTTTATACTCGACTCCAATCATTCAAGTATAAATAGTGCTCATTTAACTTGTAAGCCACATTCTTTGAAGATTACTCATTGATTTCATTCAAGTTGTTCGAACGTGTTTCACTTGATCCGAACTGTATGAACTTGTAAATCATCCTAGGCAATGAAACATGATATATAAATAAGAATAAATTCAAATGGAGTGACAGTGCCGTAGGGCATGGTTTTAGATTTGGAGAAAGGGCTGATGATCAGAGCTTTTTAGCTCCATAAAGTGACATGTCATTTGGTGAATCCCATGCATGAATTAAAGATCTCTCATCATTGAATTGTACAAGAGCAAGGTTCGTCATATATCTAAATTACAGAGTAGGAGCTCTTTCAGCTGTTCCGGCAATGACTGTGAGCAAGTTGTTGCCAAAAGGATCGCTCAAGTGGGCAGCAAGGTTCTCGACTGGACCTTGTCCGGTGACATAAGCTTGGATGAAGAAGCCGAGCATGGAGAACATGGCTAGCCTGCCATTCTTTATCTCCTTCACCTTCAACAGCGCAGCTTGGTCCGGATCATTAGCCAGACCCAAAGGATCAAAAGGGCCACCAGGGTGAAGCTTGTCCTCCAGCTCCTACACACACACACATAGATACATACGCGCACGCTCAGTCACCACCCAATACGTAACACGTATGTATTTTACTTGCGATGCAACATGACAAGTCTTACCAAACCATTTATAATTCTGTAGTACTCTGCACCACCGAGCAATACAACCTCAGCAACCACGGCAAGGAGAAGGTTGATGGGGATATTTTTGCCAAAATAGTTCAATGTGTTGCCATCGAGAAGCAAAGCACCAGTCTACATACGCATACATGATCAGTTTTAGTTATAGACACACACTGCTTGGTTTGAGAGAATAATATTCTAGGATGATCGATCTTGGCAAGTATAGTTTGTTTTTTTTGTGGAAACAACGACAGCAGTAGTTCATAAACAAACATTTCTTGAAAAAACCAATTAAGTAGCTCACAATATACTACTAGCTAGCTAGTATTAGTCTTGAGAAGATAAAATTAAGCATATATACCTTGAACCAAACAGCCTCGGGTCCGCAGTTGGCACCAAATTTGTTGAAGGCCTCAGGAATGATAAAACCAGCAGCACCAAGCATGGCCCATCGAGCGTGGATCAGCTCATAAGCTTGATATCTAAACCCAGCCCCCATAATAGGATATTGAGTATGTATAACTTAAATTAATATATATGATATTGATGATGATGTTGAAATAGATAATATGTCGAAGGAGGGCCAATTTAATAACTTACTTGGCGAAGTCTTCGGGTTTCTTGCTGAGGCCAAAGGGATCGTATCCATAGCTGCACGCAGCAGTGTGGGATTAATTAATTTATTTATTAAACGGTTCGTAAACAAACAAACAAAGAAACATATCGTGAATTAGGTACATACTCTCCGGGAACTTCTCCGGTGAGATACTCTGGGATTTCAGATCTGTCCAAGAGCCCATCGGGCAAGAAAATTCTCCGGTCGGGTCCTGATCAAAACTCAAATCCAAACAACAATCAACTTACATGTGCATTGCATGGATTGAAATAGGTACTAGCTAGGTAGCAAGTGTATGTAACAACACGTCAAAACCATTCGTTCTACGTACCGTACCACTTGGCGAGCTCCTCGTCTGCTGGGGACACGGCAACAGGCTTGGCCTTGGCTGCTGCCTTCTTCTTCGAGAAAAGGGCAACCGTCTTGAAAGTGGCGGGGCTCGACGCCGACGGTGCTGCCCGGGATGCGCCAGAGAGGGTCAGCTTGTTGCCGAGCATCTCCGACACGCCGATGGAGGATGCAAGAGAAGCCATTTTTTTCCCGGTGGTGGAGGTGGAGGCTCAGTTTGTGACCAACAATAATGCAAGCTTAGTTGAAGGAGTGCAATGAGGAAGTAATAAAAAGATGGGATTTGTGGATGTAGACGTGCCAGCTAAGCTATCGTTACTTGTGGTGTAACTGCTCAGCAATCTGACTGAGCCCTTTGATAGGGTGGAGTCGATGAGGTTGCAGATTGATTCTGCCTACGTGGATTCTTACCCTTCCATTTGGATAATATCTGCTATCCACATTCTCTCTTATATTCACAATCTCATCACCACACATTATCTTTCCCATTTTCACTCTGTACACCAAAACTTATATTTTCCCATTCAAACTTTTTTTTTTTCCCTTATAAATAATTTCCTTTGCCAAGATTTGCATAGAGTAATGTTTCTAGCTCTGTTAAATGTAAGTTTCTTTAACCAACTGATGAAATTCTTTTACCAGATCAGTGGTATAAAGTGAAAAATCAAAGAAAGGTGATTGATAGGTAGAGAAATCGACTAGAATATTTGTGCGTAAAGGCTTGGCAACAATGAACAGACTACAGAGTATTCGATCAACAATCAAAGAGAGGAAGTTAAAATATTTTTCCATTTCGCCATCATAGATACCGATTAAGATACGAATTTACAAGGCTCGGCTACGTAAATATGTATAGTTACGTACATTTCAAGCAAGTTCATCCCAGTTGAACTTAATAATCACCACCTGCTTCCTCTCCACTTATCCACCTCCCTTGAAGTTGCTCGGAGTAGCTTTTTCGTATTAAGAACTAGCTCATCAACAAGACCAGCAATTTCATCCCTGGCACAAACAACCACATATGTAATTCGTAAGCCAAGATTTCCAGCATGCTCACACAATAAAACCATATTTGTCTTCCGTAATGCACAAAGTACGGTTTTTTCATGATTTTTCACACATTTCAGGAGATTCTCTAGAACAGAACATACTCACATAGAACGCAAAGCATGACCACACTAGAACTCAATAAAAACTCATCAACACAAATCACAAGTTCATGTGATTTCTATGTTATTCTAAGATTAGATTTCTAGATAAGACTTAGGGGTTCAGAAGCCTCAAGGTATGTGGTAAACTTCAAAGATTTCCTTAATGGATGTGAGATGTGGAATTCAACATAGTTATTCCCAATTTTGACTCGAGGTAGAATTGTTCAAAAATTGTTAAGCTTGTAGCAATATTGAGGGTGAATGCTTACCTTCCAAAGCAGTAAATGAGGTCACCAATGAATGATCAAATGAAATAATAACAAATTCTTATGGACAAGTAGGAGATGACAAATAAAGTCATTGAAGAAACAAGTTGAAATGGGCAGGATGAATTTACATTTGGAATCACTTGAATGTGTCAAAAAAGGAAGCAATACTTGGAATTATCATACTATTGCAGTGCAGCAAGCTTTACTGGCTCATTGTTAAAAGCAATATACAATTGTTACTCGCTTTGCTGTCAACACTCAGGCCTACTAATGCATAGAGGGTAGTTTCATAACCAACTTGTGGCACAAATTTGGAGCCTTTTCCAGCATATATTCTTAACTCAGACAGTCCAGAGTTTGCTAATATGAAAGTTGATGCCTCATTGACCCAATGGATTAACCTCAATGGCCAAACACCAGAACAGAGAGGAGTACACCCACCCCCACCCCCACGCATACACACACACAAAGAGCTGATGCTATTCATTCACATTTTCTTTTCTATCACAAGGAAACGTGCAGCTGCAATGACAAAATATTTTCTTTCCTAGTAAAACGACCAGCAATCCAGACAGCGCATGTCCCAAAAGAAGATAAAACCGTAATTTCAGTACTGTGCTCAGCCAAACTTCTAACCAAAGGTTGATGGTACAACTGTTACATAAGCATGCATAACAAACGCCGGTTTTTCACATACAAACTTTTAAAAGTAAACAAGTTATGTGCTCCTTCCTTTCCATAATTTGGCAAGCACTAAAAATTGGATCCAAATAGCCACCACTAAAAGAAAGATTAAGGTTTAAGGAAAAAAAGAAAGAAAGAAATAGTCGAAGCTAGAATCTCACACCAAGTACTATAATTCTTTTTCTTAGACCATCTACTAGTTGCACTACAATTGAAAGTAGTAGAGACTAACATCAGATTAAGAAGACAGGAATCCGGAATGGTTTCTAATTTTCATTTTTCAAGAGAAGCAGACCTATTCAGATAAATACTAGTAGTTGAACAAAAGTAAAGGCTCAAGAACAAGTCATTGGTGATCCAGGCAAATACTACCAGATATACAAGATTAAGGGATCTATAAGTGCGTTCTACTAAATACTAGCCATAAATTGAAAGTTTACTGTGCAGAAGCAGGAGCTCGAAAGTTGTGCAAGACCCTGCCGACATTAGAGTATTTGCGATTGTCATCGTATGCGATACCTCGGCCGACGCCATAGCCAAAACCCACACCAACGCCGCATCCTGCTCCGAACCCAAACCCCAGCTGCAGGCCCGGAATTCCCGGACCAAAGCCGGCACCTGAGAAAATCAACTACGATCAGCTGCACTGATTAACAATTCTTCTAATTAGGGTTAGGATAAAAGCAGACCAACCGACCTCCAAGGAGTCCGAAGGCAAAACCAAAACCGCAGCCGGCGCCGATGCCGAAAGCAGGTCCCAGCTTTCCCAATTGATTGGACTTAAGTTGTGGCAGCTTCCATAACAACCCCTTCTCTTCTGCGTCTCTGCCGTTCATCCTCGTCAACTACTCAATCCCCCACTCGCCCTCGCCCTCGCCCTCGCCCTCAAGTGAAGGTAGTATTAATGGTTGCCTTCTGAATACGCTCCCCGACTGTGATTATGTATTACTACCTTTTTTTGTCATCATATATTTTCTTTTTTAAAACTATTGACGACTTCTCAAAATTACAAATACTCCCGAACTTTTGGATAATTAGTAATTTCATACCCGTAAAGATTTATTTTTTTATTTATGAAATGGCTCTGTTTTCACCTTTGTTTTTAGTGTTGGGTTCTAGCCATGGCTGCCTGTTCGAGGAATCTCTCTCTATCCTCTGCGACTCACAACAAACATCCACCACCACCACATCCATATAATTGTTGGCGGCCTCCGCCGCGAACAAGTTCACTGCCACTTCCGATTACAGTCAACAAAGTAACAGTTTTTACCAGTACTATTGTATTTACTCGACCACGGTGTAACCGTAGCTGCGGCGTTACAAGTGCATGGATTAACGGTCCTCTTACTCATGGTCATGGAGCTGCCGCTGCTGCAAATGATGAAGATATCCATGCACTGTTGCAGGTGAGGTAACTAATTTGATTTCCCTACTTATTGTTCTACAGCTAAAGCCATACCTCTGCTCTGGAACTTCTTCGTATTCTCAATGCCTCGACATCAACAGATTCTTCCACATGATGTGCGCGACAACCTTTTGTATGAATCCAATCTGCATCAGCTTTTGGAGGTAAGACTCTACTTTACGACAAGAAAACCAACTGCACATATTTCTGCTTGAAAACCTTTACTATTGAAACCAATCTAGTAATAATGATGCTTGTCTACTCTATCATGATATCTGCTTCGATTGAAAATTATGAAGAGAGAATCTGATTTGCTCTTGAACAAGATACAGTATTCTAATTCAAAATGCTTGGTAACTTGAATCCTGCCATTGCTTGTTCTAATTACATGATGATGCCATTTTTGGCATGTCAGTTGAGAATGTTTTTCATCTTAATTTTCTCACGTTGTTGCATCAATTGTAATAGGTGATATTGGATGTGGGCCGTCCGCCACAAGCATGTTATTTTGGTGATCTTGGCAGGCGGTGCCTTAGGAAGAGGGAGGTGAGTCTTATCCTGCTGTATAATTGGAGTAAGATATGGTCCCTTGTTTACATTTTGAAATTAGTTGAGGACATAAACCTGATTTGTAGCTATCTGTTGTGATGCTTCATAGTAAGATACTTTTGGCAGGTGTCAGAGGAAGAGCTGGAATACGCTCAAAATGCAATTGGAGAGTTGGGAGGAGATAATAGAGCTGGAATTGTCGGCACTCTGCATCGGATATCTGCAATCAGGAACAAGAATGGGAAAGTTATTGGTTTAACTTGCAGAGTGGGGAGGCCACATAGAGGGAATATGGAAATGGTTCAGGATTTGCTTGAGTATGGAAAAAGCATCTTGTTTCTAGGAAGGCAAGCAAGCATGTTATCTTTCATCTTGCATGATTTTGTCTTTTACTAATTTTTTGCGATATGGCTGCAATATCAAAGAATGCATTTACAAGTTTCACTTAATTGGATAATGAAATCTATAATGTAATCATTTTTACTTTCACAAATAATCTGATAAATAGAACATGGTTAGTATACCCTAGATCAGTGAATGGGCTGAGGCTGCTCCACATCGTATAGGAGTTGACTCATCAAGCTCATCCAATAACATCATCTCAAGTGGGGGAAAAAAGAAGCAAATAAAGAAAACTAAGCCCATAGACATGTTTGAAGGTAGTTCATGTCCATGCTTAGTCTGTTAAATATATAGCGAATTTGGAGTTCAACTTAGCAGTTAAAGCTCAATCGAAGTTTAAAATTGATCAAAGTCATTCAAGCTGATGAACAAAAGTTCATCTTTAAGCCCACTTGGATGTAGAGACAAACCTCAAAACCTAAGAGCTCAAATTTCTTTAACAGATACAAATCATTGAGACCCTTTGTTTTTTTTATAGAAGCCATTATTATTTTTTTCTAATTACAAAATAAATGCTAAGAATTGTCCATGTTCATTTTGTTTTCCAATGGTCCTGTCTGTTGATCTTTAGCAAGATAACTTTCCAGATAGTAATTACATGGCAGTCTTTTATGTGTTGAGATGTGCCAAATTTCCTTTCCCTTCTTTGGAACAAATCCTTTGCTTTTGAATCAAACTTTACTACAATTAGTGTGAACTTGGATGATTGAAGTAGGTACGTATGCATGTGTGAGAGAGGAGCTGGAGGTGGGGGGAGGGGGGGATTATAGCTGTCAAAGACTCAAAGGTAATTAATTTATAACAGTTTAATAGCAAAATATTGGTAAAGAAGCTGTGAAATACAGTAATAAATTATAAACAGACACAAATGGTTTCCCTTTCAAGGCAATTGAATGTCTTTATCATTGTACAAATAAGGATGCCATTTTCTGAAAGTATGCATGCAGTTATCCATATGCAATACTTGTTTCCATCTCCTAAGAGTTTCTGTTGGGATGAAATGAACTATAATACATCGCATGAAGTCATAAGTGGCACCACAGCTAATTTGGTTTGCTTTTTGCTAATTCTAGCTAGCATTACTATCTTTATGGCTTTTTTGTGTGTGTGTGATTGATTATATCTGACACAGGCCTGGTGCTGGAAAAACTACAGTCATGCGAGGGATATCTCGTGTATTGTCAGATGAGCATCTAAAGAGAGTGGTTTGTGCTTTTGTGGCTTTTTTTGGTGCATGGGGTCCTCTTGTTATCTGAATTTCAATTAAGAATGATGTTCACTCTTCCAATCAGCTAGGTTATTGTTGATACAAGTAATGAAATTGGAGGTGATGGAGATATCCCACATCCAGCAATTGGGAGGGCACGGAGATTGCAAGTTTCTGAACCAAGTATGCAGCACAAAGTGATGATTGAGGCAGTAGAAAATCACATGCCTGAGGTGATAATTATTGACGAGATTGGTACAGATGCTGAAGTTCGAGCTTGCCGTACTATTGCACAAAGAGGAGTAATGCTTATTGGTAGTGCTCATGGCAAGCAGATCGAGGATGTTTTGAAAAATCCCACACTTTGTGATTTGGTTCGTGGCAATTTATTTCATTATGATCTTTTTTTGAAAATCCTGCGTAACTCAAACTGATTCCAAGTCTGCAATTCTTTTCCTTAAATTTGAGATAATCAGGATTCATAATTAATCTGGTTTCTGATCTGAAATTTTGATTGAAAATATCATCACATTTCTATCTATGCTCTATTGCCACGTTCGATGATTGAATCTTCATTATGTTTACAAATAATTTCTTCTATTCCTGAATATTTTTCTTTTGGAAGTTCTCTTTTGTTGGGTGGGGGCAAGTAGGCATTTGACAATGATATCTAGTTTCCTGCTAGCTGTGCTTGGGCTGAGCAACTATATTGTTGAGTCTTCAGATTCTGACGATTTAAAGAAGCTTCTGAGACGCTTGATTTTGTATTGTTTAATCCTTGGGTACTGGCTGTGTGATACTATTGGTATCCTTATCCTTGAACTTTATTTCATTGTTAAGGGGACTCTTGGATATAGGTTGTTAGATTCATTCCTATACCTATGTATCGTGGTAGTAGAAGAAAGATTAATCCACTGTGAAAGGAACGATTGATGGTTGATTGTAAAGTTCCAGACCCATTTGGGTAGGGGTGAATGGGCTCCCTTGGCTTGGCCTGCCAACTAGGACAGGATATGCATGCTTCCCATCAGAGATTCCCTCTGAAACTTATGCACACCAAGTGAGGAATTTCTGCAGTTGAGTGAATGAGTATATCCTAGGTGTACTAGTTATTATGGTTTTCAAGTTTTATCCTTTATTTTAAGCACAAGCTTCTTTGAATTCATACTTGGACCCACCTTTATTTTTCAACTTTTGCATCTAACCTTAGATGATATTTTGTTAAGTAGCGCATATTTGATATTCCACATCTTACCTTATTCTTATTGAAAGTTTGTCCACTGTTGGTATACCATTTATCATATGACGCGACGCTTTAGTAAATGTACAAAATTGAGTAAAAATCAGGTGCATTGGTCTTTTGTGTAAAAGAACTATCCGTTGCATAATATGACTAAGAAAATGCAATACTTCATGGCATTTATGGATCTCTTTTATTATTATTATTATTGCCATGCAGATTGGAGGGCTAGAAACAGTAACTTTGAGTGATCAAGAAGCTAGGACCAGAAATTGCAAGAAAAGCATTCTTGAGAGAAGAACGGCTCCAACATTTCCTTTTCTTATTGAAATGAGGGAAAGGAATTACTGGGTTGCTCATCGGGTTAGTTGGTCGACCATTTTCCTTTAAGCATCTGGATGCGAAATGAAATTATTGGATCAAAGTAGTATATAAGTAATACCCATTTTATTTATTTGTACAATTGAAGTACTTTTCTAGTGGCATACATTTGAGTTTTGTAGTAGGACTCAAAGTAGCTTTTACCTTGCTCTCATACTTATGCTGAGACCAGTACCCCTAGTTCACAACCTAGACAACTAAATCCTAATGCATGCATTGCCAATAGACCACAAAACATCATACTTTGTGAGGAAAAATGAAGTCCCCTTGCTTAGGATGCACCTATGCTATGTCCAACACTTGCTATTACAGATTATATACAAAATACATGAGTCAATTTTTTTGTCTTGATTCCTTTCCATGTTATTCGATGTGAAGCTTTTGGAGAGATAAGTACCACTTACAAGCAGGGAGATTAGTTTAGAATGAATGATAGTGGAATAAGATAATAGTTTGTGCAGATGGGAACTGCTACAACTTGGCTAAATTTTTGCCACTTTGTATTTCCTTGCTAGACTGACAAGAGTGTGGATGCATTGCTGCGGGGGAAAAAGCCACTGGTCGAGGTAACTATGTAATTCTAATACGTTTTACATTTGAAAAGAAATGGGATGAACGGCTGTGAGATAGCTGATACCAAATCAAAGCAAAGAAAGCTGAGAATGGCAAGTCTCTAATTCCTTTGAGATTTTTGTAGGTAAGACGCAGAGATGAACGGTTCAAGGTTGTGATTGAGAGATGGAAAACTGATGACTAAAATCGCCATTATTTGCTGCTCGACTGAGATAGAGGCATGATGTACACACACTCAAAGCCAGCTAAAACATTGTGCTTGGAAATTATTTGCAAGTTCGAGTAGATCTGCAGAGTGAGCAGGTTGAACGGGGCGGAGCGTGCATTCTGTCACACAAGGAATAGCACTGTGCATACCTTTTCTTCCTACTTGAGATTTCTGTAACTACATCAGTGAACTAATGACACTTGATGGTATATATCTCTGTTGTAAATTTTTCTTATTCCCTTTCTTTGTTGTTGGACGAATTAGCATGTAAATAGGATTTGTCGGTACTGTTGAATTTTACGAATAATGAGTCATCTGAAGTTATGGACGCATCATATTATCTACTCCCTCTGTCTCAACGAAGTTGAAGTGTTTTATTGATTTTATTTAAGAAACACTTCAACTTCGTTGGGACGGAGCCTCTAAAATAAAGGCTTTGATGCAAAAATTGCCACAAAAAAGAAGAATAATATTAGATCGAACGACGAGAAAAAAAGATGAGGCTATCTTTACAGTAGAAAACGTGTGGTGTGCAACTAAGAAAGAGGAAGGCATGCATATATAAAATACAGTAGTAAGAAGAGGAGGAAACATTTTCATATTTTAATGGCAGCGGCTCTAGGCATTGGGGCTTGTAATAGTGCTGCCCATTTCCCTAATCGGGGCAGCTCCAAACCCGCAACCAAACACGCCCCACTCTGCTTCTTGAGTTGGGGTTCAAGAAATGCTCCTCCCATAAAAACTGGATCAAAACGAAACGCAAAAGCAAGAGCAAGCCACGCTTCTTCATCGCAAGTAATAATGGCCTCCTCTGCAATTGAAACGGAGAAACTGGGAATCAAGATCGTCAAAAACCCTCCTGAATCTAAGCTCTCCGAACTCGGCGTTCGCTCTTGGCCCAAGTAACAGATTCTTACTTCACTTCACTCATCTTTTCTTTCCTTTACCTATTTCGCCAATCTTTCAAGTGGGTTTCTTCTCAACTGATTGTACTCTCATCTAATACTATAAAATAATTATTGAAATTCGAAATGCGAACTGAACTGCTATTTGAGTTGAATTTGTCATTCTTTAGCTTATGGACTCAAGTTCAAGCTTTACATGCATATCATTTGCTATGAGGCTGTTCATGATTGTTCTAATGCAACTATTTGTTTTGTTCCTCACAACTTTAAATTGTAAGAATTCTATCAAGCTTTTCCAACTTCATAGGTTTTTCCCCCCTATGACTTATGCTGGGGTTTTTGCATTAGAGATGAAAATTGTGTGATTTCCTCAGTTGATTTACAGTGGCTAGAAATGATTTTAAAAAAAAAAAAAAAGAAAAAAAAAGGGACAATTTGATGCTATCAGATTTTTCTGCGTCTAACGAGAGAGGGAGATCATGGAAGAGGATATGTTACTGCTTTATAGGCTAAGATACTCCCTAGAACTATTAGGAATACCATAGTTAACAACGATGGCAGATAATTAACCCCGGTGCTGGTTAGTGTTCACATTGCTGATTTGGAGTCTAGCAATATTCTCAACTGTGGTTCCCGACTTCCCGTGCTTAGTTTGTCAAGCTGCTTCGCTTCGTATATGTCTTGTCATGATAACATAAGATTATAATGTAGGAGGGTGGCGACTGCAGCCCTACTTCGAAGCTCTGCTGCATAGCATCAACATTTGCATTGGGATTATATCTTATGCTTTTCTGTTGGGATTTGGATTTGGAGATTTCTAATCTTATTCTAAATTCTGAAACATAGGTGGGGTTGTCCTCCAAGCAACTTTCCATGGACATACTCTGCAAAAGAAACGTGTTATCTATTGAAGGGAAAGGTGAAAGTGTACCCCGATGGATCCAAGGAGGCAGTCGAGATTGGTGCAGGTGATTTGGTCGTCTTCCCCAAAGGCATGAGCTGCACCTGGGATGTCTCTGAAGCTGTAGACAAGCATTACCAGTTTGAATGACTACATATTACAATCAAGCTTAATTGCTTTACCATGAGTGCTTAGAACCCTTATTATATTGGCTTATTATGGTTGTAGCATCTCATTCTCAACAATAAGGCCTGGTCGAAAAAATGATGGATCAACTCCTTGATGTGTTTTTAAGCTGCTCTTTCTTGCATTAGGAAGTTGCTTCTTCGTATTTTATCACCACGGTCCGCGGATGAACTCGCAGTCTTGATTTTGTTGTACATTAACAATGCTACAGAAGCTTGATCCGAAGTTAAAAACAAGACAGAGAAAAGAATGGGCACTCAAAAATTATAATGTGTTGCTGTAACTGTGTACTAACCTTTGACATGGTATTCAACATACAAAATATGAATTTGAAGTGAAACATTGCCAGTCCCTTGACAAGAAGAAAATGTAAACTGTTTCTTTGATAATTAGTTATAAACGTGTAGAACACCATTTTAGTGAACAACAAACTCCGTGTCGCATGGGAAGCATCTATGTCGAGTGGTCTAGCTTAGATTGCCTAACTACTATCCTCTTATTTTCTATCCCCGGTCAACAACAAATGGTGAATGAATTATACTTGTACAAATATAATCAGGGAGGAAGAAGAGGGGGAAAAAAAAGGGATTTAAAACAAAAAAAAAAACCCATTTTTACAAGCTAAAAAGCTACATGCTCATTGCTCTCGACGAGACCTCCAATTCACCTTCCTGCAGTTCAACTTCAGCTTCGGCTTTTCCATCCTGGAGAGCAAGTCTAGGTAAATAAACAATTTAAAGCATAGTCTATAACAAGCATAGTATATCATACCATGTGATTTTTGGCCCTGGCCTCTGCTAGGTATCTCTCCAAAGCACCATCACCGCGAAGCACTTTTCCCCCACATCCAGGTACATCTGTCGTGCCTATCGACTCTTCGTCAATCACAACAGCATCTACTCTATCTTCTCCAGTCTTGGCATCTGGAATCTAAACACGAGAAACAATGCTTATGGGCTATAGGACAACACAAGACATTGATTGCTTTATAGAATGTGGCGAGGACCATAAACCTTGAGATGCACAATAAAGAGGTTACCTCATACATTGCATCCGTTAGGAGGCTTTCCAGTATGGCTCTTAATCCTCTAGCACCGGTATTTTTTGTCATTGCTTTATTGGCAATCAGCCGTAATGCTTTCTCGGTGAAGTGTAATTTAACCTAAGATTTATGTAGTTTGTTAAACAGATTATTTCATGCTACGTCAATACTGTCAGTGATAGCTTTGCTTAGAAACGGCTTACATTATTCATGTCAAATAACTTCTTGTACTGCTTACCAAGAGCATTTTTGGGCTCTGTCAGGACCTGCAAAAGAAATGAAGACGCCAATAAATACTGGGAAAGAAATTATAACCCAAAAGTACATGACTTGCCTGGGAGATGCTTCAGTCATACATGCAAAACAAAGATATTTATCACACAAGTACGAATGTGTGACAATGTAGAGATGTGGATTTGTTTTCTAGCTCCTTGAGAGAGCACAAATTTCCTTACTTGGCCGTGCATATCAGCATTAATGTGAAATTATAGTATCGCAATGGTATTTTGCAAGAAAGCATTGCAAGCCCTAAGGAAGAATCAAAAATATTCTGCTAGGGTTTGCAACACAATTAGCAACATTAGAGATAACTATGCAACCTTCTTTTATTCAGAAACTGTTACATGCACGCATGAGATAAGCAGAAGAAGAGCAAGTGGTGAAATGGAGCAAACATTATTACCTGAACAAGTTGATCTTCCGTAAGGGCTGACAGACTAACCAAAATGGGGAAACGCCCAATAAATTCTGGAATTAAGCCATATGCTATAAGATCACTACTTTCGACCTGGAAAGGAACACTTTTTCAGACTTCATATACAAAGCAAGCCAACAATGAATCTTTAATATCCCAACTTCAGTATTCTTACAGATTCGAGTAGTGATGAAGTCACAACAGCATCAATCACTCCACCTGCTCTCATATTAGCACGCACTGGAACTCCAAACCCAATTGATGAGTCCTGTCTTCTACAAAATCCAATCAGATCTGTTCTTCAGATCATCAAAGTACAAACACAACTAGCAGCACGATTCGAAAGTACTCTTTCTCTAATGAATGGGGAGCTAGAGAAAAGGGATATTACCTTTCAGAAATGGTTTTCTCTAAATCAATAAATGCACCTCCACATATGAAAAGGATGTCTTTAGTGTCTATCTGGAGTAAAAAAGGATACATAACTTATTAGTCTATTGGAATCGATAATTGATTGTTTAAGGAATGACTTTGAATGTTCTGCTAGCATTTCCATAAGTCCATACGAGAGATAGTATTCGTGGCTTATAAAGTGTTCCTATGCAGTCTTATAGATAATTGTTTTCGGGAAAAAGTCAAATTTACAATGGATCTTCTTTCATTATGATTTATGAGGGACACAGCGCCACAAATTTTGCTTAGGAAGCAAAATAGAAGGCTAGTAGTGGTTTTATTTCTTCTTTCCTTTCATGCACTTGAAGAAATTTTCCCTTTTCCTGATCTGCCATACTATTAGATAAATGCATGTAGTACTTTCCTATTCAGGTGTGCTATGTTGGATGGAAAACGAAATGTTGGGATAAGAAAATGATGGAAAATTTTATCTCGTCGTGTGATCCCCACTTGTTTTATCATGTGTTCTCTAAGATGGAAAAAATGATTAGCAAGTGGAAAAATATAATTTTTCCAAATGAGTGGGAAAATATTATCATGGTTTGGAGTGAAAAGATGGGAAAATGGCTTCCAAGGGAAATTTTTCCCTCTTGCGCCAGGAAAATTATCCATCATAGAAAACAAGTGAAAATGAGGGAAAATGATGGAATTTTTTCCTTTTCCTTCCTTTTCAATCTAAGAGAACACACCCTTATACTAAGCATGTGATGCCCTTTACAGATTAGATACTACACATGCTCAAATCACTAATGATTGTGACAGTAACACAAACGGGAAGATCCAGTATGGAAATCAACAGGAATAATGCAAGACCACTAGGACCACAATACCTGAATGTTATCACCTCGAGGGGGCTTCCTCCCCCCTTTTTCTGGAACACTGACTATCTGCCATTCAAAGTCAGAAGTACAAAGTGAAACACTCATCTAAGGTTATGATACCATTTCAAGGTTTGGTTCAAAATTTGCAGATAATCTTATCGTACGAGGAAAACTTTATCCACTTTAAATCATATACATATGTTTCTTGTGACTAGCAATGCTCGTAATTCATAAAATAGTATGAATTCATATTGACTACAAAAATTATATATCATGATGCATAGTATTGAGCCAGAAAAATCAGAGTCATACTAGCAGATCATTAGCATTGCAATATATTAGAATTGAGTCATTCACCCCCTTAAAAGACCTTATTAAAAGGAGAGGGCCATCCAACCTATATATTCAGCACAAGATATTTACCAAGTCAAAGTGGGACACAAATGGGGAACTTAAAAATAATAAAACCTTGCATTTAATTTGATTGTCAAAACTTGTAATTTACAACCCAACTAACCCTAATGAAATGATTTCACTTAAAGATACTAGTTCAAATACTTCATACATTTTATTAAAAAACTTGCTAGCCGAAGTGCCAATTTATCTTATTTTATGGAACTTACTATGCATGGAAAATCAAACTCCTTTTAAGTGGAAGACATTCATATGAAATCAAACACAATTTGTATCCAAATTCCAAAGAGTTTAAAAACATAAATAAATTCTTCCAAAGGCAGTCATATGACTCGTATGCTTAAAGTGTGTCGTGTATAATCACCGAAAGAAAACAATGTCACATGTCACAGGACCATTACTCACAGTCCCTTCCAGCATTTTCAGCAGTGCCTGCTGAACACCTTCACCGGAAACATCTCTGCTGATGTTCATGCTCTCAGCCTTATATAGCACCAAAAGGATAGGATAATATTATGTTAGAGTTGCATTCAGATATAGGAAACTCAAACAAAAACACAGGAAAGATGAGGACCTTTTTGGTTATCTTATCAACTTCATCTATGTAGACTATTCCCTGTTGTGCAGCTTGCACATTAAACTCGGCAGCCTTGTAGCAAATGTGGAAAATAAAATTGTAAGCTTCGTCATGCAAATCAACTTTGAAAGGAAGAAAATAAGGATCAATCTTAGCTAAGTGTGAAGGCAAACATGGACTTTCTTTTTCCGTCAAAATGCAGATATATCTTTTCCAGTCAATCCCACCAAGGATGAGAAAGAAGATCACTAAGTTGAGTAACCGAAATCTAACATAGATACGACAAAAATATATTTTCTACACCTAGCCAATCCTTACAAATGTTCATTCAACTTCTTATTTTAAAGGAGAGCCTGAACTATTGAACTAAGCATCTCTATGCATACCCACACTATACTGAGAAAATATATATATAGGGAAACAAAGATTACTCTTCCTTCTATTTTCTTACATATAGAAAGTGAGTTTGGATATTTTCTTTCCAACCCAGTAGCCTGTGAAATACATCAGAAGTGAATAAATGATTCGAGTTTATAACTCTGCATGTATGCTACCATGAAAAACATTAGCGGCCTCTGCTTATGTGAAAATTAAAGATGAACCCACATCTCTTAAGCTTCAGGTTACAGAAATGAGTACAGCATGATCACAAATTTACTACCACTTGTAACTTCTTTTTGCAGAGTTCACAGCGAATCTCAAAAACATGCATGCCTCATGGGTAAATAAGTTCTTTTCATGACTTGGATTAGAATAGACTGAATATTGGCAAGCATTTAACAATGAAATATTAGCGTACCGTGAGTAATTTGTACAATATTGATTCAACATCTTCCCCAACGTAACCAGCCTGCAATCATAAAGGCATGTGCTTTCAGATGTGAAGGAGAGAGTGACGAGAAAGAAAAACAAAATAATCAATATACTTTGTAAATTATTTTGCAGCATCAACATAAAAGCTCTTCTAGTTTTTATCATTCTGATTAGAATTCTTTTTAAAGTTACTAGAACATAGGATGTAATCATGCCTCCATCAATTTGCTGAGATAACTCGTCAAGAATAATCCATTATTATTTCCTAGTAGAGTTCGGCGTGAAAGACTAGAATTATGACAATTTTCCTTCGTTTTTCACCATTAATATTCATTCAGAATTCAAATTTTAGTTTTGAGACTCTAATGAGTTCTTTTTTCCGAGAGAAATTTGTCTAAGGTCAAACTCAAAACCCCCTGCCCCCACCACACTCTCATGCCATCTAACTACGTCTAACTGTATATTCCAACATGTGAAATAGACCACTAACCTGTGTCAAAGTGGTTGCATCTGCAATGACAAAAGGTACATTCACAAAGCGTGCTAGCATTTTCGCAAGTAGAGTTTTCCCTGATTACCAGAAATAACAAATTCAGCTGAGATTTAAAAATAAATAAAACATAAATTTTGAAGTCACTCCCTAAGGCAAAATGCTAGAACCAGCACACTGAACCAAAGACTAGTGTCGGACATGAGCTTTTCGAACATAGTAATCATACCTGAGCCAGTTGGGCCCATCAATAACACGTTGCTTTTTTCCAAGTCTACATATTCTTCATCATCTAATCTGGATGGTTCAGCTTCCGGCCTAGTACAAGCCACAAGATTTGTGTTGAAATTTTGGTAATCTTCTTCTATGCTAATGAGACATAAGATGGAGTATGATTCTCTTAGATCTTTTCATCCTCTTTTTTCTTGATGAAAGCAGTATTAGGTTCACATGGCAACTTTAACATGTTCCCACATCCCTGCTTTCATGCTCATCTCCAATAATGGAAACAGTACTAATAGCCACTTATTAACTAGCGAGGAATATCGATAGTCCAAGTGTCAGGAACGTGAGCAGGATTTGGAAATCCACTTCGCCGAATACGATAACACCCCTATCTGACTACTCAAATAACTGCTAATGTTCTCTGAATGAAAAGACGTCTATTCAAAAATCAGTCAGAGATGCAGATGTATTTTTGGATTCCAGGTTTGAGAAACGATAGCTGATAAATTATCATCATTGCAGAAGCATCAATGAGGAATACAGATTATCTGTTGAGAGGATGCATGGCTGACTTCAACAAACATAGAGAAACTATTTTTTTTGATACACTAGCAAACATTGAGAATAATCAAGCCTGGAATCCAGTGATGCAGTTTAAGCAGGCATGGCAGAAGTTGCCTTCTAGAAGCATTAAGTTTACATTTTCCGACTCATATCTACGACGAACAAATTGATGAAATAAATAAGAAGACAATAATCACTAACCCCTTTGGTTGGGAGGCATGAGAGATCCGTTTGTAGTGGTTGTACACAGCCACTGAAAGCACCTGCCAATATTAACATCAAACCAAAATAAAACATTTTTTTTGATATCAGACTCATTTTGACGGAGAAGTTTCCCTTTTATTGATGAAACATGAGAGAAAGTGACCATATGTATCCCAAGAACAAAGATAGCATCACCAATTTCATCACCAGCTTAGATAGACTACTTCTGAGAATAGCAAAAGAGTATTAATCAATGGAGTGACAAAAGGCAGGACCTTTTTGGCACGTTCCTGGCCGATGACGAACTTGTCTAGTCCCTTGCAAATCTCCTTTGGTGTTGGAAAACTTTTACCAAGATTAGACCCACCCCAGGTGATCCTCTCTCCATTGTTAGCACCAGATCGATTGCCATTACCCGGTGCTCGAATGGCATTGAGGCCAGGCGCAAAGGGTGGGGAGGGTGGGGTATGAACAGCGATCCCGTTTCCTGATGAGGGCGGGGGCGGGGGAGGGGGAGGGGGGCAGTTTTCCGGTGGCTCACTGCCGTACGACCTCAAAGTCTCCCAGAAGGAGGGCCGAAAACGCTTGCCGTAGTCCTGAGGATCACTGGACTTCTTGTCGGAATTGGAATTGGAATTCTTGCTTCTAACCCTCCCAATCTCAACGAAACTTCCCTGAAGAGGAGACGTCTTGAACGGTCTGAAGTAATAGGCCGTTTTACAGTTGGGGCAAAGGTTTACAGCCTGGAAAGCGTTCCCTCCACCTCCTCCACCACCGCCATCTTTGTTCTGACTGCCCTTGCTACCTGCTGCGGCGGCTGCACCGGCACCGGAACCGGGTGCATCGCTATTGGGATTGGGGGCCACATCGGAATTGGGAGGAATCAAGTGGTGGGGGCGGTTGGTGAAAAGGAGATCCATTTGCTTGGAGCAACGAGGGCAATTGGCCTCTGCCCTAATTCTCCTGGTGCAGGGGCGGGCGTCATCGTCGCCACCGCCACCGCCGCCGTGGTCCCACTTGTATCTGGCCTGCAATCCGATGAAGGATTCCTTCCGCTTCACGGTGTGCAAGCAATTCACAAAACTACGCTTCTGCAGTTGTGAATGAGGATGATAATTCCGCCCCCACCAACCTTTACCGGCCACCTCCCTTAATCTCGTCCATCGCCAAACTCCGGACATGGCAGAGTCCAATCTTTCTTGTATCTCTCTCGATCGATAAAATTCAACCTTTTGAGTAAAAATAGATACTAATTTAGTAGAAGAAGGTGCATGGCGGATTGCGCTTTATTCCGGTGGAATGGATTCTGATCTTAATCTAATCCAATCTTTGTAGACTACAACAAAGTGAATATAGGGGAAGACGCAGAAGGAGGAAGGAAACGAAAACCACGGCACAACACCAAAGTGGGAGCGCGCTTATAGGAGAAGTGAAGCCCAGATTAGAACAAGAACAACTACATCACGCCATATCCATTCTTTTCCATTCTTTAAGAATGGATATGAACTCACTTTACTGCTAATTTTGTAAAACCGCAGCACCTATTTGATTATCACAAAAATGTATTATTCATTATTATATTATTATTAATATTGAAAGAAAATCATTTACACATTTTTTTTCGATTTAATAAATCCTAATATATACTTACATTTAGGATAGGATTATAAAAATTAGGGGTGAGTACGGGTCGGTTAACCGATCATTTTATACCTAAAAAAACCGATCATGCGGTTTTTTATCGGGTCGGTTAACCGTTATAAATTAAAGAATAAAGACCAAAATCCATGAAAGCGGCTAACCTAAAAATCGGGCTGGTTAACCGTATATCTAACAGTTAACCATAAATAAAAGAAATATTCTATTTTCAATAGTTCATAATAGGAAAATTCTAAAGAATTCATATCTTAGAATATACATACAAAATAAATAATTTACAAAAATTAAAAAACAATAAAATTAAATTGCATAATCCTAATAGAATAAGCTTTGCAATAACTTAAACTAACAATCGAGCTACTTTCAATTGCTTATGAACTTTTGACTCCATCAATACTCAAAATCGGGAGATCTTCTCTCAAACTTTATTATTAATATCTAATAAATATATATATAAATATATATAATATGTATATATATAAAATTATATATTTATTTAATTGGTACCGGTTCGGTTAATCGCCGGTTTTTTTGGCATAGAAACCGAAACCGAACCGTTAGAGTCGGGTTTTGAAAATTAGAAATCAAAACGGAACCATACGGTTCGGTTACCCATATTTTCGGATCGAATTCGGTCTGGATAGTCGGTCGGTTTGGTTTTTCGGTTTCTTATGCTCAACCCTAATAAAAATGGTGATTTTAAACATAGCCACATTTTCTCTCGTCATAGCCCCGATTTAAAATAAAAATGATTAATTATATTTAATGTCTATTATGACCTTTACCTCCAATTTATGTGCCAATTAAAATAAAATAAAATAAAAAGCCCTAAAAACATTAACTATTATCGGTATAGCCCGAAAATGAGCACATTAGAAGTTGATTGAAGAACGGAAACCGTCATCGAAGAGAATCAACTTCAAATATCTTGCAATTTCAGCATAAATTAAGCATTGAACGTGAAACAATTTCAGCATATATTTTAAACCAATTAAGATCTCCAAGATAATAATTGTGATACGAGCATGCCCATTACACCGGAGCAGACGTCGAATGGCCATGATGATCAAGCCATGGTCGACGAGCCTCACGAGCAAGGAGAAGAAACACATGCGATATCACTTCGTCCGAGGGATAAAATCCAACCACCGAAGATGTTCACGAACTACGTCGCCACCTAAGCGAGTAATTCTTTTGCAATGTTATTTATCTTTTATTATTTATATTAATAGGTAATTTTCGTATTTTATTTAATTGTAATTGGGTCGAGCATATTATAAGCTCCGTTCGGGTTTTCTTTGTTGGTTCTTTCCCGAACTAGGTTAGGTCGAACCAACCCTAGGGTTTAGAATATATAAAGGGTTGTAATTATTTTTATTATCTTATCAATCAAGAAACATATTCAGCCCTATCCAAATTTTGTTTTCTCTTCGACACTTTCTGCGGCTGCCGACGGACGAGATCCGCGCTCAGCCTTACTCTGATCGACGACCTTCCCTGCCGAAGGCGCCGATTTATTTTCTTTATCGTTGCATTCGATCATCTTCGTTGCGGTATTAGGGTTCACACCCTAACAACTGGTGCTTTCACTGACTTGAACTCGCTCATGGCCAACTCAGGACAACCACAACCGCCGCCTGGGTTCCTCACCGGCGGCAACGCAACGGAGATTTCACTCGGTCCTCCGCGCCGGAATCAGGCCGCCGCTGCACGAGAGTTCATCGATTCGAGTTCGTGGCCACTTTCTGCCGATGATGAACCGCGCACCCAGCAGCCGCCGCCACACGACGCGTATGCCCCAGGCCTGGCCCGGATTATGGCCCGTCTGGACCAGCTGGAAACCACCATCACCGATACCAACTGCCGCGTTCTTACTTTGGAGTCTCTTCCACCGCGCGAACCTGAACCACCATGGGCGATGGCTACCGAGGCAGACCACTTTCATCGCCCTCGCCTTCGCCAACATAATCCAGATCTCCCCCCGGTTTTCAACTACGCACGTGGTGGGGGAGGGCGAGGCCGACGTGGAGGGTTTCTCGGATCTCTTCACCGCTCGGCACTTCGTGACGACGATCGTCCAGAATATTATGACGCCCGGATTGCTCGACAGCCGCACACCGTCACAACGCCTTGGGAGCGCGACCAGCAGCGTGGGTGGGAAGACGATGATCGCGATTTTCGCGAGCAGAGGCAGGCTACAGCATGGGATTTTCCTATCCATAGGTTTTGGGGCCACCCGGGCCGTTTCGATGAGCCGCGCGACATCAAGATGGAGGCGCCAAAGTTTGATGGCGCAGAGGCTTCCAATTGGATATCACGAGTTCAGTATTACTTCGACCACCTTGCTATACCGGATACTGAGCGTCTACACTATGTCGTAATGTTGTTTCAGCCACCAACAAGTGAGTGGATCTTCAACTACCGTGCTAATAATCCTTCTATATCTTGGGAAGAATTTTTGGAGGATGTTCGACATCTCTTCGACCTGCAAAGCTTCACAAATAGCATCGGTCCTTTGTCAAAATTGGTGCACACGGGATCGGTGGCCGAGTATCATGCCACCTTTGAACGATTTTTGAATAGGATTGAGGGATTGCCGGAATCTGCTCTCGTTCCTATGTTCATCGCCGGCTTGAAGGAACCCATACAGGAGAAGGTCGAGCTCCAGCAACCTTTATCTCTTGCTGCCACGATGGCGCTAGCATTACGTTTGGCAGCATCTCACGAGGACTGGCAGAAACAGTTCGCACGCAATCGCTGGAACTCGCGCGACCTCAAACCGTCAGCAACAACTCCAGATTCTTCGGTCGGAGTCCCTCCTTAGCCATCGCCACATACTCTGGCCGACAAGAAGGTTTTCCAACCTATTCGGGTGTCGAACGCGGAGAAGCAGGAACATGCCAAGAAGGGAATCTGTTATTATTGTCCGGAAAAGTGGGCGCCAGGCCATGTTTGTACCACACGACTGTTGTCTTATGTAGGCGATGATGAAGACACGGATTCTGAGGACATCATTGCGGCGGATATTTCGCATCTCCAATCCTTGGATGGCAGCCAACGCACAAGACCGTTTAATGTGCAAGGCAAGATTGGATCCACACCGGTTCAGATATTGATAGACACAGGCAGTACGCATGATTTTTTACATCCCCGGGTCACGGAGCAGCTCGGGTTGGCATTACAGTCCATCAAGCCTTTTCGTATGTACGTGGGTAACGGTGTCCTCCCTCCTTTGTTCACTTGTGGCTCGTTCAACTAAGTTGTGTATGCAGAACTATAAATTTCTCATCGATCTCCATATACTTGACATTCATGGCCCTGACATCATATTGGGTATGGCTTGGCTCGAGTCTTTGGGTACGATCTCGGCAGATTTTGTGGGAAAGACACTCAAATTTACGCTGGATGGCAAACCGGCGGTCATAAAAGGCACAACACCATCGCCTCGTCGTCTCTCACTACACTCCCCCGCCCGACTTACTTCATATTCGACCGCCAATGAGTTTTATGAGATCGTGCAGCTCGAGCAAGATCAGCCCGCTTCAGTGTCTTCATCGGACATTGCTTTTCCTGCCGACACGCCACCCGAGATTGTGACTGTATTGGAGCAATTCACGTCCGTATTCCGGATCCCCATGAGTATGCCTCCTCGACGTGAGTTTGATCACCTCATCCATCTGCTTCCACATACGAAACCAGTCAATGTGCGCCCTTATCGGTATCCATATTTCCAAAAAAATGAAATCGAGCGATAGGTCCGAGAGATGCTTGATCAGGGCATCATTCAGCGCAGCCAAAGCCATTTCTCCTCCCCGGTTTTGCTTATTCGAAAGAAGGATGGGACTTTTCATTTTTGCATAGACTATCGAGCACTCAACATGGCTACCGTACCTGATCACTTTCCGATACCGACGGTCGACGAATTATTTGATGAACTTGGCGCCGCGAAGTTTTTCTCCAAGATTGACCTTCGCTCCGGTTATCACCAAATCCGCATGCATGAGGCCAACGGCTTTCCGTACACACGATGGCCATTTTGAATTCTTAGTGATGCCCTTCGGCCTTACTAACGCTCCATCGACCTTTCCATGAATCATATTTTCCAATCTCTACTCCGCAAATGCGTTATCGTTTCTTCGATGACATTCTGGTTTATAGTCCAACATTGTCGGAGCACGCACATCACCTAGCAGCGGTCCTCACCTTGCTGCATGATAATCAATTTTATGTGAAGCTCTCGAAGTGTTCGTTCGGTTGTACAACTGTTGAGTATTTGGGGCACTTGGTGACTGATGGCGTGTTAAAAGCGGACCCCGTAAAAATCGAAGCCATGCTCGAGTGGCCATCGCCGAAGAATGTGAAATAATTGCGCGGTTTTTTTGGTCTCATGGGGTATTATCGCCGTTTTATTACTCACTATGCCATGATTGTCGCACCCCTTACAGAGTTGCTGAAGAAGGATTCGTTTGCTTGGTCCGATGACGCGGCACGGGCCTTTGTGCAGCTTAAGACGGCTATGTCCACAACTCCGGTCCTTAGTCTGCCAGATTTTCACACGACGTTTTGCATTGAGACTGACGCCTCGGACGTGGGCATTGGGGCAGTTTTGATCCAAGACAAGCACCCACTGGCTTACTTTAGTAAGAAACTTGGACCTCGGCGCCGCAGCGCGTCGACTTATCATAAGGAATTGTACGCGATCATGGAAGCCGTTCAAAAATGGAGGCAATATCTTTTAGGTCGGGAGTTCATTATTCATACGGATCAGAAGAGCTTAAGAGATCTTCTTCAACAAGTCATGCAAACTCCGGACCAACATTTATATGTGCGGAAACTAATGGAATTTAAGTTTCGGATTGAATATAAGAAGGACAGCATGAACAAAGCCGCCGATGCCTTATCCCGGCGCGACGAGGCCGATTCCGCACTCGAGGGTCAACCACACCCTCCTTCTGACTTCGGACATGACGCGGCAGCCGCCACAGCCATGTTGGCTGCCTTATCCGAACCATTGCCACACCTCCTTGACGATTTGAAAAGGGAGACTGCGTCACTACCGGAGTTAGTCGCCTTGTCGCAAAAAATTCGTGATGGCAATGCTCCACCGTATTTTTCTTTTGTGGACGGACTGATTTATTATGATCGGCGAATCATGCTTAGTCCTTCATTCGTGTGGCGCTCGCGGTTATTGGATGAGCATCATAGCACGCCCATGGCGGGGCATCCGGGCTTCGAACGTACCTTTAGTCTCTTGTCCGCCGGTTTTTATTGGTCCCAAATGCGTCGAGATGTGAAGAAATTTGTGGAATCATGTGTTATTTGCCAATCGACCAAGTATTTTACACAGAAACCGGCCGATTTGTTACAGCATCTGCCGATACCGTCTCAGGTTTGGGAGAACGTATCGATGGATTTCATTGTCGGCTTGCCACCGTCTCGCGGTTATACAGCTATTATGGTCGTGGTGGATAGGCTGTCAAAATATGTTCACTTTGCTCCCCTTCCCACGCGTTTTGATGCCTTACGCGTGGCGCATTTATTTATCAACACGGTAGTCCGACATCATGGTTTTCCGAAGACGTTGGTTTCTGATCGGGACTCCGTATTCTTGAATGTCACATGGGAGGAGATGCTTCGTCTTAGTGGCACGAAACTGCACTTCTCTACTGCCTACTATCCGTAGTCTGACAGTCAAACCGAGGTGCGCAATCGAGGGTTGGAGCAATACTTGCGTGCATTCGCCGCCGACAAACCTTCGACTTGGGGAAATTTCTTGCCATGGGCTGAGTTGGCGCTGAATTGTTTTTATCATGGGGGACTTGGCATGTCGCCTTATCAAGCTCTATATGACCGCAAGCCACATCTCCTTGTAGCAGCATCGCCGTCTCCTCGCACGCCACTGAAAATCGCGGAATTAATCAAGCAACGTGGGGAGTTGTTGCACGTGCTTCGAAAGAATTTGAAGACGGCCCAGCAGCGGATGCGCGACTCTGCAAATCAACACCGCCGCCATGTTGAGTTTGAAGTTGGGGAGTTAGTATGGCTCAAGCTTCAACCTTACCGGCAACATTCCGTTGCCAAGCCTATTTCAACGAAGATAGCACGTCGCTTCTATGGCCCTACGAGGTTTTGGAGCGCATGGGGCCGGTGGCTTACCGTTTGAAGCTACCAGAGAACAGTCGTGTTCACAATATCTTTCATGTGAGCCTTTTGAAGGAGTACGTCGTCGGCGAGGAGTTTGGAAATGCCGAGTTACCTACCGATTTTAGGGGTGCGCGACCATTGGTGCGACCGGTGGGCATCGTTGATTCGAGGGTGGTCTGGACTGCGGGCAAGGCGGAAGAGCAGCTTTTAGTTCGTTGGGCCGATGGGTCGACGTCGCCATCGTGGGAGCCGGCTGAGACATTGCGTCGTAACTATCCACATATCCCCCTTGAGGACAAGGTGTTGCTTAACGGAGGAGGGGTTGATACGAGCATGCCCGTTACACCAGAGCAGACGTCGAATGGCCATGATGATCAGGCCATGGTCGATGAGTCTCACGAGCAAGGAGAAGAAACACATGCGATATCACTTCGTCCGAGGGATAAAATCCAACCACCGAAGAGGTTCACGAACTACGTCGCCACCTAAGCGAGTAATTCTTTTGCAATGTTATTTATCATTTATTATTTATATTAATAGGTAATTTTCGTATTTTATTTAATTGTAATTTGGTCGAGCATATTATAAGCTCCGTTCGGGTTTTCTTTCTTGGTTCTTTCCCGGACTAGGTTAGGTCGAACCAACCCTAGGGTTTAGAATATATAAAGGGTTGTAATTATTTTTATTATCTTATCAATCAAGAAACATATTCAGCCCAATCCAAATTTTGTTTTCTCTTCGACACGTTCTGCGGCTGCCGACGGACGAGATCCGCGCTCAGCCTTACTCCGATCGACGACCTTCCCTGCCGAAGGCGCCGATTTATTTTCTTTATCGTTGCATTCGATCATCTTCGTTGCGGTATTAGGGTTCACACCCTAACAAATTGACACAAAAGATTTGTGACGAGGTAAGAAATTAAATAAAGGGATTATCATACGATCATTTATTTTTTCTGACGACCGTAGTTGAAAGCCAATTCTTTGTATGATTCTCCGTGAAGATCGTCTTTCAATTCACTTCACTCTAAAAATAGTAAAACTTCAAGGATCCAACTTTTGTAAAACTCGACATCCATCCTTGTCCACTATTCTTCAGATATTGAAGTGGAGCTTTGAACATATAAAATCCCCATATATGAAATCCCCCATTGGAATTACGAGGATATGAGAAAAGATATGCGTATGCAGTGACGGAGCCACGTTGGGCCCGGGTGGAATTTTGGAAAATAACAAGGGTATATATGTCAATTCACAATTGTTAACTAAAAATAGAAAAACTCTTAAATATTTATCTCATTTGTTTACGCAGAAGGTAGGAGAAGCGAGTTTATCAGAGAGCCGAGTCTAACGTTTTTCAATTATAATATTTTTTTATTGTTCTCCTAGTTTTCCTTTTTCCAAACTATTGGTATTGCTGATTGTAAAAATAAGAATCAATATTCGATTCATCATGTAAATCATTATAACTATTTCAAATGCATATTTTTCAGATGATAGTTCTAACTCTTATTTATGAATGTAAATTATTTATTTTTACAAATAACTTCTAATTTTAAAATGAGATATTTAATATTAAAAATATTAAATTTACAAACAAAAAAAATATTAGTATTACTTATTGGGCCCCCTAGTATAAACTTCTGGCTCCGACGCTCCGTCATTGTGCGTATGAGAAAAATGGGCTATGTTCAGTCCCGAATTTAATTATAGCCAGCCGGCTATGCGGTGGCAGAAGGACATAATAGTACGTAATAATTGTTATTTTTTTTTATCTTAAACGGGGGCTACAATGAGAGATATATGGGCTATATTTAAAATCCCCTTATAAAAAATTAAAAAAACAAAAACCATATATATATATAGATAAAAGAAAATGGGCCTTCTTTTTTATATTTTTTAAATAAATAATTACTATATACTACCTTCATCTCAATTAAGTAGTCTCATTTAATTTTTTGACTTTTTCGGCACGCATTTCTACTAAAACTTAGTACGGGTTTTAAAATATAATTTTGAAGAAGAAAAAATACTTCAAAATTATATTTTAAAAGTCGTACTAGGTTTCGGTGGAAACGCGTGCCGAAAAAAGTTAATAAAGCAAATGAGACTACTTAGTTGAGATGGAGGTAATATTACACTAAATATTTGAGTTAGAGCACGTAGACCTCGAGCTCGAGCTCAAATTTGTAAAATCGAATTTGATTTCTGATCTCAAATAATTATGAGCCGAGCTCGAGCTTTATGTATATTTACCGAGGCGAGCTTAAGCTCCAATTTTTTTTAAGCGAGCTGAGCTTAAGTTGATGTGCATGTACTGTACTGTACTGTAATTAAATAAACTATCGTCAATTTATTTGGCTATTTAATAATCCACTTCATTCTTCAACTCTCTAAGCTTTATTAAGTCTTTCTCTTCCAATAATTCTGAAAGGGCTAGTGGAAAAAGGTAAGAATCAGGAAACTAATTTAGCTCGACCTGGAGATACACGACAGGGATCACATTACTTTACATTGTTTCGTCTAAGGCTCTATATGGCCTTCAGTTGAGAAAGTGTTGGAGAATGTCCGTGATGATATCACTTGTCTTGATAGCAAATTAAAGTACTGCAAGAGGCGTGCTTAAGAAAATGAATAAGTACTAGTTTGTATTTGTGTTGCACTTGAAGATACATTTATTAGGAAAAAATAAATGAGTTGTCATTTGCTTTACAACAGAAGGATCAAAACATTGTTCAAGCCATGTCATTGCTCGATAGCGTGGAATATGAATTGCAATGCTTCAGAAATAATGATTGGGAAATAATTCTCAATGAAGCAAATAGATTTTGTGAAGTGAATAACATATTTTTAATTCATATGGAAGATATCATAACAATGTTTGGTTATAAGGGAGATTACATAACCAATTATCATTATTACCACATGGAGATTTTTTACGAGGTACCATTTTTATATCATTAATATATGACTGATTTTGTTAATCTTATCTTTTTATTTATTTAATAATAATACATCAAGCTTGCAATTATAGGTTGTTGATTTAACCATACAAGAGATGAATAGTTGTTTTTCTGAAGCAAGCACTGATGTGCTTAAATGTATAGCATGTCTTGATTCAAGAAAATCTTTCTCTCAATTCGACGTTGATCAACTCATGCGTCTGACTACTTTATATCCTGAGGATTTCTCAAGGGGTGACTGTCTATGTCTTCTAGCACAACTTCGTTCTTTTGTGGCTAATGCACGACGTGATTCTTATTTTTCAACAATTAATAGTTTGGGAAAGCTTGCTCAGTAAATGGTTAAAACTAGTAATCATCTAGTTTTCCAATTAGTTTATGGAATGATTGAGTTGGCATTGATTTTACATATTGCTACAGCAAAGAAGGAGAAGAAAATGGGATACAGTATCTCAAAGAAACAAGAAAAAACAAAACCCATAGACCCACAAACGCCACCACTCAAATCGAGGAGTGGTAGAACAATCAAGCAAAAAAAGAGTATCGGACTAAATGGGTGAAAAATCATGTTAAGTGAACAATGCTTTTGTACGAACTTTGTAAATTATGTGTGTGACGTTCGTTCTATTAGACAATGCCTATGACATTTTAGCAACATATTGAGGCTGCTTTTTGATAGTACATTGTATATGCCTCGATGCAGTTTATGGCTAATTAATGTATGCGTTCTATGCATGTAACGCACAATGTATTAAAAATATAGTTTAGTAGTCTATATATCTAATGCAATGCGTCTATATATATATAAAAAGCTAAAGAAGCTAGAACTAAAAAAAGCCAAAGACGCACTCAACGATGATAGTTTTGCTCCATCTTGTGCTTAAAATTTTGAAAGAGTGGATGCGCCTAGCGAAGCGGTTGAAGTTGGACGCATCAAGTTCCACCACGTCCAAACTCCAGATTGCTTTAAACTCGCCGATACTAGCTACTTGTACAATACCGGCAACACAGTAGTACTCCTCCTTCTCCTTCGCCTTCGGTAGAGGCGAGTGGAGCAATCCCATGGCGACGTGCCTCGACCTCGACCTCGAGAGTGGATGATGATTGCTGCTAAGACATGATGTGAGTGGAAGAGTAACAATATCAGCAGCAGCATCGTCGTCGTCTTTGGACGAAGCACGTCGAAAACTTGCGAGCGCCGGCAGAGGTCAAGAGCACGCCATCCCCAATCACAAAGTTTTCGAATTCGTCGGTGAACTCGGGATCTCGGAACAACACCCAATCCATATTGTCCTTACGCAAATCGAGATCCAAAGAAAACGACACACCAATATCAGTCTCCACAACAAATATTGTCCTCTTGCAGAGTGAACAATTGTCATCTATGACACCATATGCCTTAATGCAGAATGAACGCCTTTCGTCTTCCTTATCATCATGTCCCGGCGCCTCGAAGCGCCGGCACTTGGACTTCACCGGATGCAGCAGCTCGAAAAGACGACCCCGCCCCCCGGAAAGGCGGTGGTGGCGGCGGAGGGAAGCTTGCGCTTCAGCCCCGGATAGTAGAGCTCGATATCAACATCATCATCATCGGCGGCGTATGCAATTTGGAGAATATGAGGGTTCCACGGGGGGATTGGATATGCAGCGGATCATCGATGGCCCAGCATGTGGGAGGGATTCACCGGCAGTCTTCTTCTCTCTACGGTACAACCGGACATCGCCGACATGTCCGCCGACACCCTGAAGGTGTAGACGCAATCGCCGGTTTTTTTATGAGTTGTGGTATTCTTGCGGCCCTCAACCATGAACACAGTGTCGCCCACACCATGAAAGCTAAAGTTCCGGAAACCCTCGAATATAATATTGGGAGGCTTCTCCACGAACAATTTACTACGCCTATGGCAACAATCACCTCCTAATGTCGTCTAAATCCACGAATTCATCGGCGCCGGGAGCCTGAGCCTCTTCCAGATTTAACACATACATACCGTCAGGCTCATCATCGTCGCGGAAAATAGCGCACACAAACGGAGGAGAATCCATCGGAACGTACGATTATTTCTATGAATTGAATAACGAGGAATCTAAAGATTTTATCAAAGGCAGCGCTGCAGATTCACGAGCGAAATATATTGCACAGAAGAATACACACACACACACACATATATATATATATATATATACATAAGGAGGGGGTAAGGTAAATTGGCCTCATGTTGTTCGAGGATTAGGGTTATTAATTCTATTACTACTTGTACTAGGATTCGGACTATCCAAAACCCGGCCCACCTACAACCCCACATGGCAGAGTCCAATCTTTCTTGTATCTCTCTCGATCGATAAAATTCAACCTTTTGAGTAAAAATAGATACTAATTTAGTAGAAGAAGGTGCATGGCGGATTGTGCTTTATTCCGGTGGAATCGAATCTGATCTTAATCTAATCCAATATTTGTAGGCTACAACAACATAGATATAGGGGAACACGCCATATCCATTCTTTAACAATGGATATCAACTCACTTAACTTTGTTAACTGCTAATTTTGTAAAACCGCAGTATTATTATATTATTAATATTGAAAGAATCATTATATACAATTTTTTATTGAATTTGTTTTATCAGGCAACACAACACACTTACATACATGCACCCGAGGTGACATGAACCCCGATTTTTTATTCGATTTTAATAAATCCTAATATTAGCAATCAATCTCATTCTTTATTCTTCAACTCTCGAAGCTTTATTAAGTCCTCCTATATCCTATTCAAGTTCGTCACTTTCTTCAAGTTATTCACCTTATTCAAGATTTTCATTCACTTCAATTACTATATTATTCTCACATAAATTAATTGGCACATTCTGAGTTTTTGTAGGAGCTTAGGGCCTGGTTAAGTTTTTCAAGAACAATGTCTACTCTCATATCCCTAATTAACATACTTAATCATGGTTAGACTTCATATTCTACATGTTCAATTTTCAATTTCAATAACCTGATAAAAACTTACACAACAACAATTATGTTTCTGTGCAGGTACTTTCCACTTGGTGTCATTGAAGTATATGATTATATTGTTGGGATTGTGCCCTTAAAGCAATTCAGAATTGTTTTATATTTTATAAAAGCGACATTTATATTTGAGCTTATTTAATTACTTATTGTATGTTTATTTAACATCACAGAAAATCCTTTGTTTATTATTTGTCACCATAATATTAGTATATAAGTGTTATATACAAGAGGATTAATATTATGGATAATAAACTTAAAATAAGTTCTTGATGAATTTTATTGAAGTATGGGATCTTCAATTAAAATATCAATTATGCTGCTCATAATTCTATGACTATCTTATCCGGATCGTCGATGTAGAGACATCAAGTTGGGAGCATTTATATGATTTGATCATATAGAACTTGGACCGATTTAATTGGACATATATCATTTGCACTTCGTTAATGAAAGGATATGTCAAATTAAATCATAAAGATGATCATATATAAATGATCTTAATCCTGAGTAATTGCAATCTTATGTTTATTCTAATGTCGTTCTTAATTTGCTCGTTAAAGTATGTTTGTATAACATTCTGTTAAACTTGCATTTTAGAATTACATTTGAATTAAATAGACGAGATTGTAGATTATAGATATGGAATCCATTCCTTCTTGTAAGAAGTAGAAAGATGATTCTCTCATTTATTAATTCTAGTACTGAGTGAATGAGATCTCTAATTTATAAATTGTTTATAAATTAAACACTCACTAGTGAAATAATGGAAAATGAGAAATAAATAATTGTGGAGGTTAACGGATATTATCTGCCTCCAGTTATGAATTATCTATGGAGGATTATTTATATGAAATGATTATATCAGCGGACTGCTCAATTCGTAGAGTAAATTTGTTCTATATTTAATGAGAGTGCAATTCCGAATTTATAGTGGAGTAATATCGGAATTAATAAATTGAATAAACTATTAAAGAGTTTAATAATTTATTCGATTTATTGGAGCTCATGAATATAGGTCCATGGTCCCCGATTCGCCTTTCTATAAATAAGAACGGGTTATGAAATAATATATTTCAAAAGTTTATGAAAAATAGTTTTTCATAAATTATTGGTTAATATGTAAATATTAATTAATTCCTATTTATTTGATATGAAGGAATTAATTAGATTTTGATATTTGCATTTATTAATAATTATTTTAGATAATTATTAATTTATTATCTAAGAGATAATATTTACCAATATTGAGAGATATTTTGGAACAAGTAAATAAGTGATTCACAAGAGTGAATTGTGTCACAATCGTGGCTTCAATTTATTGGAGAGAAATAGGTGGTTCTATTCTCTTCCTCTTGTGCATGTATTAACCACGTTCCAAATATCTCAAGATGTAGTCTTACACTCCCACGTTTTCAAGAGTTGAAGAAGAGGGGAGAAACATAATTTCATTGGCGTGCCCACTCACTCCGTTCGAAGAAAGGATCGCGTCGGAAGGCCGTGGTGTGTACGGGCTTGAAGATTCAAAGTTCGAACAAGACGAAGGAGATTCAAGAACGAGGTATTCTTGATCTCAAATCAGTAGAACGAAAATAAATCTAATGAATGCGAATTTATGTTCTTATGTCGAAAGATTCAATTTGTGAAATCCTCGCTTTCCGCTTCCGCTCGATAAGATCGAAAAGATGGATTTGATTAGTTCCGAAACTGTTTCGGGCTCGCATCAATTTCCAGCATATATAAGTCAAGAAACCAAACAATATTCATAATTCCATACTGCACATGACAGATTGACAGTATGCAATCTGTTTTTTTTTTGTTTTTTTTTTTTTTTTTTTTGAGGATGTATTTAATCTGTTTGTTGAATGAAAAGATTTGTTAGTATGAATAAGGCTATATAAATAATAGACAGAAAGTTGAATAAAACTATGCATCAATTAAGTAAAACAATATATAAATTTATCATAAGTTGACAACAATAGTACTCAGTTAATTTTTCTGAACACAAAAAAAAGAGCCCAAGCCTATTATCCTACTAAAATCCTGAGTTGCTTTTAGACATAGTGTCCTTCTGGGAATGGTACTAGGCCTTGCCAATTCTGCAGCATCATCAATTCTTCATTAGGCAGCATATCATAAGACATCAACGGCTCGACGTCGTTTGTGCCAAAATTCTCCATCCTCACCATCTCTGTCTGCCTACCACAGTTCTGAAACCAATTCTCCTCCAAAAGATGGCCATAACTATCCTGACTTTCATGAAAATTGTATATGCTGCTCTGACTGCATGATTCACCATGGCTATTCATCATCACCATCTGACTCTGATTTCCTGCATTGTTTATTTCCGCCATCTGCTGATGATGCTGTTGAAGCATGTAAACTTCACTTTCTTCAAGGTAGGGATTCATAGCAAACTCTTTGTTCATGTTCAAGTATGGATTGTTGCTTTGTCCTTCACAATAAAATCCACTTTCTTGAAGGTATGGATTCATGACAAACTCTGTGCTCAAGCATGGATTGCAGTTACACGCCAGAATCTGCTCTTCTTCAACGAACTCTTGGTTTCTCGACGCCAAAGCCCGGCGACTATTGATCTTCTCCCTCACAGCACCAATCTTAGCCTTCAAAAAGCAATCCAACTCTCTCAACTGATCATGTGAGAAACTTCCCAACTCATGATCCCACCTAGCAGGCTTGCTCTCTCTCATCTTTTTCATCTCCCCTTCTACTTTCTCTCTCTTCTCCTTGAAGTAATCGAGGACGCCATACGTTCTGCGCTCGTCTTGATGGGGCAGCAATTTGCGAACTGTGTCTGAATTGGGCAAGACCTCGGAGTCTTGGTTGGAGGCGATGACCATGCCTATTTCGACGCCGCAGAGAGTCGAGAGGTCGTGAGCAGACTTCTGCAGGTTTTTCTTTCTCTTCTCCAGAGAAATCAGCCGCGCTCTCTTGTTGCTTATCAATTCCATGGCCAACCTTTTTCGTCCCATCTTCACAATGAGGAGAAGATCATAGGATATTACACTATATATAGATATAGATAGGCGTAGATTGTACTAATTAATGCAATATCTTATTTTCTGCTTCTTACCATATACATGGCCGGTTTTGGTCACTTGGAGTCCTCTTTCTTAATTTTCTCAAGTTTTAATTTTATGTGTTTGTTTCAACAATTTTAATATACATATAGATTAGAGAGAGAAAAGGCGTAGATTTACTAATTAATGCAAGATCTTATTTCTACTTCTTACCATATACATGTGCGCGCGGTTATGGTCACTTCGAGTCCTCTTTCTCAATTTTCTCAAGTTTTAATTACTATGGTTTTATGTTTTTTTTTTTAACAATTTTAATTTATAATAATTTAGTTTAATTTTATAATTATTTTATAAAGTTCACTCATTTAATTAGGGTTAATAATTGTTTTTATCCTTAACTTTTACTTTTATTTGTTATAGGGTTGATGTATCTAAATCTAAGGTAGTACTCCCTCCGTTTTTCTCGAAGTGACTTACTTATATTCAATATGTGAGATAAAATATATAAGTTGGTCACTTCAGAAAAAACAAAAGGTGTATATAATTATTAAAAAAATTAATATTTATTTATAAATGTATATCACTATGATTTACTATATTATAATAAAAATAATATAAAACTTATAAATTAATATTTGAAACACCGAAATTGGTCACATTTAGGTTTCGGGCCGATGCGGGGGTGACGACACTCGCCCTCCTTATCCACTGCAGTGGTACTGTCCTTGTGCCCATTACATGAATTTTAGCTCCTTTTCTTTTAAAATCAGTAAGAAACATTTGTATAGATGTTCTTGATTCTTGCAAGGATGAATATATAGAGTGAAAAGGTTAGACTTTGGAGTTCTTTCACACTATATGCTTTATTCCTTAGCTAGAAATTAAGATATGTTGAGCTTCTCAACATACATAGTTCTTGCTCCTTCCTAAAATCAAAGTATCATGTGTGCCAACTAATTAATTCACATCTCTTGTAATAGATTTGAGATGAGAAAGTAGCCAAAACTCCAAGATAACATAAACGTTTACTTTAAATTCCATATTCCATGTGGAGGGTCTTCTTCATATTCCAGGTTCGTGTTTGTGATAATAAACTCCTATTTTTTGTCAAAAAGAAAAAATTTACTTTGAAGCTTGAAACCACCCCGGTTCAAAACATTCAAAATCAATCAATGATGGCAGCTGAATAATGTCAGTTCAAATTCTGATCTTCATTGTATCTTCAATTCAAATCCCATAATCCATGCATACAAAATTAAAAGTTTAAAGGTATTGAGTTTGTAGTGTTTTTTTTTTTTAAAAAAAAAAAAAAATCATTTACAATATCTATAAGCTCTCAAATTTGTGAACAAGTAGAGACGTGTACAAGAATTCTGAGAAATATTTGAGAAACTACATAAAAATTTGCGAAGAAACTACCCAAAATTTTAGAGTAACTAACAACATTTACTTCCAAGATTTAGTAATGGACTATGGAAGGAAGAATTCTGTTTATTCTAGGAAATATGTTTAAGCATCAAGAGTTCATCCCAACTGGCTAAACATGAATGCCAAGTTACATTTCCACCACACAGATCTCTTCATCATGTCTAGACAAGCAAGAAAGTCGAAGACAAGAACTAGAATATTAGGTCAGAAGAATAACCTAAAATCAAATTCATTCATTTTTACCTTTTTGGCAGTGCAGAAATATCACCATGCATTAGATATACGAAGCTGGAGGTCGTAGTTGTCATACTCGGACTGCTGCACTTCCATTATCTGTTCAGCTGAGGCCACAGCAGAATCACTGCATCTATGCAGCTCGATTAATTGGAGCGTTGGGATTTCTCCAATCCCAACGGGGATCTCCTCTAGCATATCACACTCTTTTACAATCAGGTGCCGGAGTTTAGGGAAGTTGGTCTCATCGCCTATCCAACGCACCAGTTTACATCTATAGAGCCGTAGAAACTGCAGTGAGCTGAACTCGTCTCCTTCTTCTACCTCCCACTCTTCGACATGCTTTTAAACACACACCCATGTAATCTGAGCACTTCAAGATTCGGCAGTGCACACAGATTCTTCAACACTTCCGGAAATATTACACATCTATCCAGACGTAATTTTCTAAGACTATAAGGAAATCTGAGTGTGGGCAGAAAAAGCCCACTATCTTCAAGCAATGAAGAATAGCATGTCAGTGTTTCAAGTTTGTGAAGATGGCTAAGATCAACTACCACGCTTGAAGGTAAGTCCTCATAATAAGAGAATCTCAACTTTTTGATATTTGGAATGCTTTCAAAGAAACCTCTCTTGATTAGTGAATGATCTAGCATCATGTAGTCAATCTTCTGCAGCTTCTTGTGAACAAACTTTTTCGTGTACGCATCTTCAAACCAAATTGATCCCTTCCACTCGAGATGTCTCAACTCGGGCAGCTCCCATACATCAGAAGGCATTATACCAATGTACACCATAGCAATCAAGGTTTGCAAATTCTGCAATCTTGATATTCCACTAGGTAAAGCCATACCGCAGTAGAAAGCTAAGTAGCGTAGGTTTACAAGTTGAAATATCTCCGTAGGGAAACACATGAGATACATTACTCTTATGTCCAACACCCTAAGCAATCTTAACGCGAAAAAGGCGGGAGATAGATTCTCACGCAGCATAACACCAGTGCGTATGAAAGATTGAGCAAGTGACATGGACTCCGCTGAGGCATAAACATCTTCCATTCCATATGACGTGTCAAGACTCACACGGCGCATGTTAGAGAATCTGCCATTCTTGATGACATGTAGAAACCTCTCCTCATCAGCTTTCTTGATGCATAGATCCCTCAAAAGGTCATGTATGATGTATCTCTTTGGTTTCCCATTACACTTGCTTTGATTAACAAAAACTAGATTCCTCTCCATCAGATCCTTTAGGTTATCCTCTGCCTCTTCCTCCAAACTTTTATTGTCACCATTTGATTTGATGAATCCTTCACCTACCCACATATGTATCAGCCTGGAGGCCTTAATCCCATAATCTTCGGGGAAAGCTGCCATTTAGAGGAAACATGATTTCAAGTGATTCGGCAAATGATCATAACTTAAGGATAGTATGTTGGAGAACTGCTCGTCTGATTCTGCAATTACAGCGCTTACATCCTTCCCAATATTCTCCCAAACATCCTCTGAACGTTCGAGCTTAGACAAGAGCCCTCCAATCACGCTGATGGCAAGAGGAAGCCCGCCACAACCGCTTGAAATCTTTTCAACTATCCCTTGTAATACATTACTACAATCCTCATCCCCAAACACCATTTGGCGAAGCAGATTCCAACTCTCAGACTCGCTTAGCAACTGCACCGCACCCGGTGTTGTGCACTAAGCGAGTCTGCATATCTGGCCACATCAGATTCTCGAGTGGTTATCACAATCCGACTCCCGTTATCATTGTCCGGGAAGTACCTCCTTATGTCGTCCCAGGCTTCGGTACTCCATATATCATCCAATACAATCAAATATCTTCTACAGTACAAGGTCTTATACAGCTTATCCAATCCACTTTGTTCATTAATTTCATCTCTTTTGCAACCTAGAAGGCTAGATAGAATTGCTAGCATGCTGTAATCTTGTGAAATTGTGGACCAAGCACGTAAGTCGAAGTGAGAAACAATGAATGGATCTTGATAAAGTTTTCGAGCAATAGTGGTCTTACCGATCCCACCCATTCCAACGATGGGGATGATCTCCACCTTGCTTGGCATTCCAGTCAACCGATCCTTCAACCGCATCAAGTCTTCGTCGATTCCCACCACAACGCTCTTCGAACTCACAACATGTGAGACAGAAGCACCACTCGATGAACTGGCAGTTGACATTTTCTTTCCTTGCACGAGTTTGGCCAGTTGTTCCATCGCAGAATCAAGTTGTTGCATTACTTGTTGCAGATGTGGCGGAGAAAAAGTAAAGCTCGCGCCTTCTTGCCTTGAAAGTATTTGATCAACCATGTGGGTTTCAATCATATCCTCTGCTTTTTGTACAACATCTTGGATTTGGCTCTCCAAACTTTCTAGATTTGGGAGTGAAGATTTCTCAAAAATCTGCTGCAGAGAAGTGGCCTTTTGGAGTAAGGATTGGAGTTGCGGTTTCTTGTGATCAAGAATCCACCGTGTTTCTTCCGGATTGAGGATTTGTTCAAGGATTGTGATGAGGGATTGAAGATTGTAAGCCATTTCTCTCACAACAAAAGGAAAACTTGTAGCAACAACTACAGAAGAAACAAATATATATTCGCAGATATTAACAAGAATGACACAATTCTGTACTCAGAAGTAAGAAAGAAACAAGAATGAACCAATTCGTATTAAGCTAACAGCAGTTGACTTTTAATTCACAGACATTCAGACAATATAGAATCTTGGTTGCTTTTAAATAATTATGGACTGCTAGCTGGCTATAACGTGCAATTATTTACCAACAGCTAAGTAAATCAAGGTTTTAATTTACATTTACATATTGCACCTCCTTTCCCTAATTTCATTCGAAACTAGCAAATTTGCAAATTCGAATTTGGATTAATAGTTTTTTTTTTTTTTTTTGGTGCCACTAAAAGGTGAAAATTTACATCTAGCAAATTTGAATTTGGATTGTTATTAGATTTTTTTTTTTTTATCCGCTAAGTATCATATCAGATTAAATACAGATACCAGGAACTGAATGAAAAAATACCAGGAACTGGCTTACTGGCATCCAAAATGTGTTCATTTCAGTTCAGGAAACCGAATTTTCGATACTGAAAAACTGGTACCAAATTTTCGACAATCCTATAGATAAAAAGACCACAACAGATACAACCTCTTACACCAGTTAAATAACACAACAAAAAACTCGTACACAGTAGCAATTAGCATCATGATCTTATAATATACTCAGTATTAAGCACACAGCCTAAGTAGTTCATTTGGAGCTTAAAGAAACAAATGAATCCATGGAACTTGTAACAAGCAACATCAAGCACAAAATTAAGCTCACAAAAACATGAACATATACGGAGTACAAATTTAAGTAAGCTCCCGATATTAAAGATGTGATGGTTTCATCAATAACATACTAGACATCAAACTAGTTAAATAACAAAACAGGATGATTTTAACCTAACGAAACATCATCTCAGGCTATTAACTACCAAAACAGAATTTTTAAGCTATTAACTACCAACTACAACTAGCAAAGAAGCTCACAAAGTTTTTACATCAAACACAAGATTAAACTGAATACAAACAACATAAACATACTAGTTTACAATGCTCTATATAGTAAAACATTTGATAGTATCATACTAAACATGACTAGATCCATAAGAAAACAGATTAATTCTGCATACAAATGGATATCATCATCATCTTGCCATACTCATATGAAGCACAAGTTAATATGCTAATTAAGAACTATAAAAAGTAACCAAGAGGCTCCTAAAACGTAACTAAGTCAAGAAATTGAGCTCAGAGATAGACAGTACGAGCTAGAAAAGATCCCAATATGCACTTGATGATATGGGCTAGAAATCGAAGTCGAGATACTAGACCTGACTAAACATATCAGAATAAGATAGTGATTAGCGCATCAATATAACTAGAAATGCCCCAAAATGAAATAATTCAACATTATCCACTTACTTCGACTTACCATCTATACCAATATTAAGCACAAACCCAGAATGTTCATTTTAAGCAACATACAACAAATTACCCAAAAAACTCAAAAATATAGCACCAAAGTTCACAATTAAGCTCGTAAATAAAAGAAGCACAAGCATAATAGTATATAAAGTCGCAAAATTAAGTACTATTTGATAAATTCAGCTCAAAACAGAGGTCAATTGATACTATATCATCCAATACAGCGCCAAGTCAAAACCCTAAAATACCCTGATCCCAAAATTTTCATTTTTGCTCAAACAAAAATAACAAATACAGTATGTTCTACTCTCTTCTGATGGAATTGTGGGGGTAATTACGTGATTTCGAGAATCTATTCTTCCCCGCTGGCGGCCTCGCCAGTATTCTTGTTGTGCTTCCTCGCATACCTCTGGTTCCTCAAGAACTTGGGATCCATCTGCAAAAATTTCAATAAGAATTAAGGGAAATTCAAAAACTAGAGAGTGAGAGAGAGGGGGAGATATGCATACCCCTTTGGTGGAGGTGTGGGGATGGCGCTTGGGCTTCCTGATTCCGTTCCTGTGGGCCTTGTGCGACTGATTATGGGCGGTGTGATTCTTCGATTTCGCCATGTCTCTCTTTTCTTCTCACTTCTGATTGTCACTACGAAGAGAAGCCAGCAAACAAAAACAAAAATCAATTGAAAATTCGATAATATAAATAGGGGGGAAGAATATGAACTTTCGGGAAGGGCAGCAGCTTCACCTGGCCGAAGGGGAGGGTGACAGAGTAGCAGGGGTTTTGGCGCTGTTTTATGAAGGTTGACGAAACCTAGCTATGGCCTTTATGGGGTGCAGCTGAAATTACGAAAATGTCCCGATTAGTATGGTCTCGTTGTAAAATTAAGTTATTGGGCTGACTAGTGGGCCATGGAATTTAATGGGTTAAGTTTTTTCACTGAGGCCCATAATCCTAGCTCAGTAATTATTGATTAGACTTGAAGTTTGTTTTATTGATTACCTTGGGTTTTATTTATGAGAAAAAATACTTGTAATGAAGATAACTATTGATTTCTTTTTTCAACTTAAATCTCATCAAATTTTCCACGTCAATAATTAAACCGATCGTATATCTACTAATAGAAAGATTTTATGTTATCTTGATTATTCTTTTTTTTATACAAATTTCAGTAGTAGAGTGTGAGCAAAACTTGAGTTGCTCTGATAATGGTAAAACTCAACCAAATCAATCCTCGTATGAATTTATATAGAAACACTCCACAACCCACTGTCGGCATACTTAGGTGGTGTTTGGTATGATGGAATAGAATGAGGTGGAATAGAATGGAGGTTGAATAGATGTAGAAATTTGTACATCATTTCTACCTCTATTCCATTTCACCTCATTTCATTCCATCATATCAAGCAACCCCATGTGCATACCGTTATGTGGTAATGTCACGTCATAAGTTATTACCATTTATGGTTGATTTTTTTTAGTATGATCTAATTTTTTTTGTAGGGTTTAGTATTTAAGATATACTCCCTCCATTTCATGAAATTTGACCTATTTGTTTTTGGCAATTGCTGATACGTTTTTCCACGCTTCTTGATAATGGGTTTTAAAATGGATTTTTGAAGATTTCTTTCTTTTATTTCAAAAATCCATTTTAAAACCCATTATCAAGAAGCGTGGAAAAACGTATCAGCAATTGCCAAAAGCAAAGGGGTCAAATTCCACGAAATGGAGGTAGTATATTTGAATTGTGTGGGCACATTAAGTATGCAACGGTGGCATTGTAACATTACTCTCAATTCATAATTGATGGAAATTATTTTTCTCAAATAAGCTGAAAATTTCTAATCCTTTTTTCTTACTCGAACAAACAAAAAAAAAGAATCACGGTGACGCTTATCAACAAACCATAGGCTTCCACGTGTCACTAAGAGTAGCAGTTACCTACTTTCAACCGGTTCAGCCGGTGCCCCTTTCTTCTCTATAAATACAACCCCAACCAAAAAATTAAATACTGGTATTTCAGCCTCTTCCCTCTGTTGCAACTTTTCCAAAATTCTTTCTGCGGTTTGCTTCTTATCTTTTGGTTTCTTCGCTGGGAGAGATGTTTCCTTTTGATTGGTTGTATGGATTGTTGGCTTCATGGGGATTCTGTCAAAAGGAGGCCAAGATCTTATTTTTGGGCCTTGATAATTCTGGAAAAACCACCTTGCTCCATATGCTGAGAGATGAGGTAATAATTAATTCTACTTTTCTTAATTCATACTCGTTTCGATTTGATTTTTGGCCTTCTTATGATGCTATAGTGTGCGATTTGTGTGTAGTGAATTACTTTTGAGAATTGTTGCTCTTGATAGTTATATATGTGGAAGTTTACGACTGGTTTCTTGAATCGTGAAGTAATCAAGAGTTTTACTGTAATTTCAAGATTTTTACTGTAATTTCAAGATTTTCCTCATCCCATCAATGTATTATTATTTACTGCAGTTGTTTGTGAAAAACTGTGTTAGATTGTTGAGCTATGAATCTTTTTTGCCCTTTTTGCAATTTCTTCATTGTATTGGATTTTTGGTGTGATTTATCTTGTTTGTGTATGCACTCGGTTCTTTTTTATGTACTCAATTTTGTTCTTTTTGATTATGTTGAACTGGTGTTGATGAGTGATATGATTATGTGATTTTGGATGCAGAAACTGATGCAGCATCAACCAACTCAGCATCCAACTTCGGAGGAACTGAGTATTGGAAAAATAAACTTCAAAGCTTTCGATTTAGGCGGTCATCAGATTGCTCGAAGAGTCTGGAAGGATTACTATGCTGAGGTTCGATAATTCCTTTATTAAAAAGAAAATACAAACTGCACTTCCTAGATGTTTATTCCTAATATTTGCTTTTTTGGAATTGTTGTATTGCATCGAACTTTTCTCCATTATTAATTTTCTTATATGATCATCTCTTCCAAAGCTAAACCCTCGTTTTGTTATCTGTAGCTTAAGGTATTGGGATGAACTTAGTTGAGTCCATGTTTCGATTTTCATGCTTTTGTATATTACACAATATGTGCTATGCATCTAAAGTGGAAGTGCCTCTACGGAATTAGGCTCTCGTTCTTCTTGATTATAGTTCTGTTCTACTTGTTGCATCAGCAACTCTGTAGTCAAATGTACGTCTTGATTATGAGAATGATAACATTTTTCAATTTGAATTCATCTGGCTTAGGTTGATGCTGTGGTCTACTTAGTTGATGCTAATGATAGAGAAAGATTTGCTGAATCTAAGAGGGAGCTAGATGCACTTTTGTATGACGAAGCATTATCCAACGTCCCATTTCTCATACTCGGAAACAAAATCGATCTACCCCATGCTGCTTCAGAGGAAGAACTGCGTTATTACATAGGCGTAAATGGATTGACTACTGGTAAAGGTGTAGGCAAGTATTCTGATGGCGGTATTTGACCAATTGAGGTTTTCATGTGTAGCATTGTGCGTAAAATGGGATATGGAGATGGATTCAGATGGGTGTCTCAGTACATAAAGTGAGTGAGCATATACAGATGGAGAGATTCTAGCAGTTTAAAAGAGTAGATGATGCATTTGTATATACAGATGGAGAGATTCTAGCAGTTTAAAAGAGTAGATGATGCATTTGTGATTCTTAAAGAATGTGATTTGGAGTTTTTTTTTTTTTTTTTTAAAGTGATTTGGAGTTTTTGGTTGTGAATATTTGTTGGTAGTTCCTCTTCTAGTTCTAGATATTGTAATTTTTGGAATACATGTGATGATGTGATCTTACTTTTTGATGTTGAAGAAAGCAGAATTTGATGATATATTATTGTGTGATCATTGTTATGGCAAAGTTTTGGCTAGATGAGTATGGTTTTCATATCAAATGGGCACTCAAAGATCTCCTTCCACGAATCGTTTCTAAGCGAATCCACTCTGAAGATCGGTGTCATAAACAAACCTTACAATCTTGTAGTCGCCGGAATTCAGATCGAGGCCAAAACCGGTGTTATAGGCTAAGCCTGCGACGGGGGATGGAGGCAGGAGTTTGGCCTCGTACGTCCATGGATTCCATAGATGGTGCTGGCCAGAAGAATTGCATGTGTGTAGTAGCCGTTGCAGGCGCTGAAGCCATACGCCCTAAGGGAGATGAGGCGAGTGGACATCGCAGAGTAAATCAATTATCAGCTAAAACTGCGGAGGAAATAGGCGCTTTGAGTTGCTGTGTCGACTGTCGTCTCCAGTGGAAGAAGAGCGCGTCCTACGAAAACTATAAGCGTGACGATGACTCCTTGAGGTCTCTCCCATGGCGGATGTTAGTTCAAAGAACCTTAGCCGGACTTCTCCTACTAACTACTTATTTATTGTATTTGTTTTTACCCAATTTCACTATAAATTCTTTTTATTTTTTGAAAGGAACTTTACTAAAAATTCTTAACATTGATATGCAAAATCCTCTTTTGGAGCACAGCTCAAACCGAGTAGAATTTTTCCTTGGGCCCATGGGCTCGGGTCGGGCCGGGTCTGTACTTTGACAACAATAAATTCTAGGAAACAACAAGAGATATAGTCATTTATCAACTTTACCATACATCACTACAGTCTGAAAAGAGATTCTCAAACAACAAGAAATGATGAGAATCAAAATCTCAACCTAGCAAAGTAGTAAGAGAAATAACCTCTCCCCCACAACTCATATTACTTGTGTAGGGGGAGATATAATCATCCAAACAAAAGCCCTACTCATGTTTCAGAATTTACAAATATACCCAACCATGCCAAACACACACCCTCCGGTCGACTTGAGACGAGTACTTACACCATGTTAGAGCAGTTCTCATCGCAAGTCAGTATCAGGATGGAGTAGTTCTTCGTATTCAAGCTGTAGAAGTAAACCAGTGATCACTAAAGGGCTCAAGAATTTGAAGAAAGACGAGAAAGAAGAATACAAGAGAATAATGATCTACCGTTGCTCTGCTGCATTCTAGTTTCATCCTTCTGTACTCTTCCTGAGCTAGTCTCGAACGAAACATAGCTTGTACTCTCACAACCGATCTCTCGACTCGTTCCTCAGCTTGTTTTCTGCTTGCTTTAAAGAAATCCTCTTCTGCATCAGTTTCTTGATTCGGATCTTGAAGAATTTCTTCGGGCTGGACTTGAAGCCCGCGGAAGCCTTTCCTCTTCAGACGCCATCGCAGTATCGCTTTCTCAAGGACACCAACAGCAAAACAGATTTTACGGTATTGCCTGCGGACTTGGAAAGCACGGAAGTTTGCCTGTATTTATAAAATTAAGATGAGAATCTTGCCATAGAGAACTGATCACTAAAACTATATTAGCCATTAAATGAGTTTTTTATGATATGGTATGGTAGAAGAGTAGTATCATCTCAACTTTAAGTGCACTTAGTTATTTCAGGTGTAGATGCTCTGTTTTTTTACCAAGGGGGGGTGAGAAATTGAATGGATAAGGAATTGGACGGATGAGAAAAGTACGGAAAATTTTATCACATAACGTAGTCCCCCTTCTTTTATCCTATGTTCTCTAAGGTGGAAAAAAAGATTTAACGTGTGGGAAAATATTATCCTTCCAAATGGCTAGAATAATGTTATCATGAATTAGGAGAAAATGCCTGCCTAGGGAAGTTTTCCATACTGGAGAAGAAGTGAAAATGTGGGAATATGATGGAAAATATTTTTTTTACTTCCTTATTGATGTTTAGAACTTGCCCAAAGATAGAGGAAAAGAAATGGAGAAGTAAAGACGATCAAATGGGATCTCAACTTTTGTTCTACAAATATGAACACACTCAACTTTTGGAGTTAGCTACACCAAAATTGGATCTCAAATCTCTAATTACCCCCTTGTTGCATGTATTATGATTGCCAAGTGTAAAGGAAACTTTAAGATCTATTAAATTTTAGTAGTATTTTATGCATAAATTATTCTTTTTTCGTGCAAATTCTTACTATTTTCGTGAATTTGCATAAGAGATGGGGCAATGATTTGTAGATAACATAAGAGATGTTGATGCAATAGAGGATGGCTTGGAATTCACTGTGACTCAGAAACCAGATCATATAGCTTGACTCAGAACCGAATCAGAAACAACTCGACTTACCTGGATCCGGATGGCCTGACGACGCATGTTGAGGAAATCTTTCCGAATCTTCCACGTACGGAATCTGTACTGGATTCTAGCAGCAGCCGCGATCTTTTTCCGTGTCTCATAGTTGCGGAAAGCATGTTGAATCCTCATCGCTGCGACTATGTTCCGTGCTTCCATCTCCGGATTAGACGACTCCGCCACTTCCGTCTGTACTTTGAGAGAGCGCTCTCTGAATGCAGCCTGAATACGGGCAGCTGCATCGGCTGCTGTTCTATAAGCTGTGAGCGTATCCTTCAAATAAAGCTCCTCTTCTGTGAAATTCTCAGTGTTGTTTATGGTGTCAGTCATGGTTGTTTGTAGTGAGCCACTAACGTTTCCAGCAAATGTCATATCCTTAAATTGGGCAACCAAAGCCTTCTCTGCTAGAAAGGCTGCCAAACCCTCATGGCCACTCAAGGAAGCAAGATCAGCAGCTGTGCATCCACCGGGGTTTTGTGGGGTTGGATCTGTGACTAAATTTGGCTTGGCTCCGACAGATAAAAGGGCCGCGACCATTTTCTCCCTACAAATTAGAGATTAAGTTGATTAGACATATATATTTGAAGTGATGAAGTTAAGCAGTGTTGATGGGGGAAACTTGAGTCGTAAGAAGAATACAGAGAAAACTTAAAAATCATTCCAACATAAAATGATATGAAGAACATGTCCAATGCATGGAGAAAATTTCTTCTGCAAATCAATTTTGTTATTTTTCAGTATGTCTTCGGGTATATTATTTCTATTTTAATACTCCCTCCGGCTCAAGATTCGTGACACGTTTCTATTCGGCACGCCATTTCCATGCTTCTCGATGATGAGTTTTAAAATAAATTTTTGAAGTATTTTTTCTTTTACGGGATACTACGAGCTATATTATTCCTAGCAGATCTTAACTTTGGATTACAGATTAGACTGACAATACATATGATTGAGTATTTGAAGGAACTAGACGAATAAACAAGTCCCAAATTGTTCAATCCATCAAAGTATGCCATATATTACCCTTTATTCTATTTTTATGTATCTAAACTATCACCTAAAGTAAACACCCTTAGAACGTTTTGAAACAATGTGCTGACAAACACCACAAGCAAAACCCAACAAAGAAGTTGCTGAGACAAAATGAGGAATGGAATTAGGTTGTAGTAGACATATAAGGATAAGAGACACTTCTAAAAAAAAATACCTCTCTAATATAGTATAAACAAGTGCAGACAAGTAAAAGTACAAATGCACCATTGATACTACATCTGAAAATCCATCAACATACCTTCCAAAATAAGCAGCCCAATGTAGGGCAGTCCATCCATATTTGTCTCGATAATTCAGAGATACGCTAGACCACGAAAATGGGTTAACTGCCCATGTATATCCAAGGATGGCACACAAATGAATAACACCTTGACCCTGTTCGTCACGTTCAGTGATTTTACACCCTGTCGCCACTTTTTGTAGTAACCATTCCTGTAATCTATTCTGTAAAGTCAATTCAAACAGTCGATCTTTTGCCCGGGGAAAAGACATGTTTGTTTCTTCAATCATTTTATTCAGATATCCCCATCCATTGGAAATAACGGAAGATTTCTTAGCAAAGACTTTGGCTTCCTTCAAAGCAGATTGGGATGGTTTAGTAGAGTAAATGCTCAAGTCTTTTGATGATGAAAACAAAAGACGAGCAAGTCTCATCTGAAGTTGGAATTCTTCCCAGTCTGCTGTATTTTCGGTTGAAACCAAATCATTGGGTTTTATAGGAGCACGGAATTCAAATGTTAGGACTTGGCTGATAGGTTTATGCCCATCAAAAGTCACAAAGAGATTCACTAGTCCAGGAGCTTGAGGTGAAATTAGACATCGAAAGACTCCTGATTGTATAACTTCTACTTGAAGAACAGAATCTCCACATGAAAGGTACAACTTGGAGTCTGCATAGTGTTGATGTCCGTCACTGAAAACCCCAATTATCAAGATCTGCATGATAATCGTTGAGTCAAAAAACCATTTCTGCAGAACTACTAATTGAAAAGGCCAGAAGTAGTACACGGGTAACTCCGGAACAAGAACATTATATTTTTTTTTTTCTTTTCACAAAATAGATGAAGCCTATGCTTGCAGATTTCCACGCTGTGTATCTGCTCTGATCTGTATTTATTAATTAGGAAATTTTCCTCAACAGTCATATCCTCACATGATTGACAATATCTAGAGACAATGATTATCCATTCATCCGGCCATATAGATCATCCATGAATTTATTGCTTCATTCTCAAAAGACTAAGATGCAATCCACAAAGCAGTTCAATATAACATTATCACAAGTATACTGTATACCAACAGAAGAGACTACTAAATAAGAAAAACAGTGAAAGTGGAAAGGACCTTTGTCTCCTCAGTTGAAAGAGCCCAAGCAGGTGAGATATCAATTACATTGAATATCGGCCCATGAGGAGATTGATGATGATTATCCTTCATAGTATATGACAAAGATTGATGCGGATTCAAAAGTGAGGATTCCAAGGAATGATTATCAACTGATTCTGGAGATTCTGCAAGCATATGTGTTGTTCTGCTTCCAAAACTATCATGCGATTGTGAAACATCTACCCCCATAGAATGCATACCAGCTCCACCTAATGTCACCAGTCCAGAAATTCTATTCTCTGAACTAAAAGTTGTATCGCGGCCTGCTGTCTGGTAGGATAAATTGTTTGGATTGTTATAATTAACTGAGTAAGCAACTTGTTCAGAGAAACTAGAGAAACTGTTGTCAGAACTTTCTGGGGATACCTTATTAGTTGACAGTGCATCATTCTGCAATCAAAATGCTTATCAGTAATTCTTAATCAACAAAGTCAGAGAACAAGTGATCCATTCTTTAAGTTATCAAACACCAATAAGGATATGTGTTTGTGTGTGTGTGAGAGAGAGAGAGAGAAAGAGAGTAGCTAAGCAAAACTTATACAAGTCTAAATCTGTTAATACTCAGAGCTGCAGTAACAATCAAAGCCGGATAACAAATTGGCTTTTAATAAACTTTAAAAATCTCCACAGCAGGTACAGAGATACCAACTGAAAAAAATATGAAATTGTTTAATGGGCATAGCCAGCATATGAAAGTATTTTGAAAAACAATATGCCTTCCTAGACAAACAACGTTCACATGTTCAGCTAGTCATACAAACCAACCTAGACCCAAAGATGTATATACAGTATGTTAATCCTGCTGCAAGTTCTACTTTATTTGTGATTCATCAGAATATCCCTTTGAACGCTCAAGGAAGGATCTACTTCTGCCTAGAGAAATGGAATTGTTAACTGCTTGAAAGTACATCCATTGTCAAATAGAAACAGATCACAGGTCCGTAATCTAGAAAACCGGTTCACAGCTAGAAATAGGATACACTAGGAGTAAAGTTAATCAGATTAAACTTTATATTTATCCATACAAAATGTAAGATATTCAACGAATGGATCCACTTACACAGACGTTATAGTTGTTATTTGTGTGATATTGATTTAGCAACTCAAAACCTGCAGTATTTCCTGCTAGAAAAAAGAAAAAATCAACAAATGCTCAAAAGATTAAAACAATTTATTTCTCAAAAACATAAGCACAAAAGGACTATACCTTCTTGTGGTGAATTGTTCTTGTTGGGATCAATTGGCACCAAAAGCTCATCCCAATCAAGCGTATTTATCTCATGAAGCTTCTGTTCATGACTTTTTATCACCATACTGTCATTACGTTCTGGAAGATCTAAAAGAAACGTAAAGTGAAAAATTAACCTCAAATCCTTCAGATTCAAGTTATATTTTGTACATAATATGAATATTAATTCAGAATTTTGTAGTGAACATAAGTTAAACTTATCAATAGCTTTATACAGTACAGGAAAGTCAAGGGCATTGCTAGATGAAATTACCTAAGATTGGCATGCTTCCATCATAATACAATGGGTCTAATGCAGAATCAGATCCTTCGGGCAAAGGCCAAGATGCATATTGATTGGAAACGACTGAATTTGAGTTAGACTCTACAGGTGTGGCTGAGGAAGCCTGCACCTACATCGAAAGACAGCAAAAAATAAGTTGCAGAAGCAAATACGTTAATTTCGGAATATTAGATTTACACATGCAGTTCTGATTAATGAAAGTGAGGCCACTAATGCATGTTGGTCTCAAAACAAGCCATATGGAATGAGCCATGAATGAGGAGGGAGCTACAAACAATGATTGGGTTGTTATCTAACTACCCCTATCAAGGTGGGAGAAAGAGAAAGCTAATAAAAAATAACCAAAAAGAAACAGTGTGATATGGATAGAATTGAGATGCCTTCGGAAGTACCATTATCCCATCAAATCCATAGACATGCTAGCACAGTCAAAACACTTCGAAACATGTTTTTTTTTTCCTGAAATGCGCTTATCTACAATGGTAATAAACATTATATTTTAATGGAGAGACGACAAACCTCTTGTGTTTCACGATAATGCACAAGGACAATATGTTCCAGAGACCTGCAAAAGATACAGGCGTTATGGTTTCTTTTCTTATCATTTTTTAGTATATTACTAATTTACATGTCAGAAAGAAAAAGAAAAAAAAAATCTAGACTCCTGCAGAGCTCAATTATTACATACTTGTCAAGTAGCCAGTAACATCTGCGAACAAAAGTAGTATTGTTTTCTCCATGAGCGTAGTATACATGGATCCTTTCCTCATTGCCAACCTGCATGACAACCAATATAATGCTGGCATGTTAGTCTTAAAACCTAATAAATCTTTACAGTCTAACTATGTCACTCTCAACAAAATGGGTGAAATCAAAAAAATATAGATACATAACACCTACAATTTTTTGTAAATAAGAAATGATTTGATTTAGAATATGATTGTTAGGAATGATAGAGCATCAATATGAAAATTTTAATCTTCTCATTTTACCAATCAAAAGAATCCTTTGATGCCACTTCCTAATGTTTAAGACACCACTCACCAGATGAGGTCATAACTTCATATTGGCCCTACCTCTACAACATTGATATTAAAAGAAGATCATGGTAACTTGATGCGTTCAAATGAAAAGAAAATCATAATTATTGCAACTGATGCTGATTTTTTTGGTAGATTTAATATGCACTACCCTGAGAAATTACTAGAACCAGACACAATGGGCAACAATGTATAATTTTTGCTCATACATGTAACAAAGAAATATTTCTAGAACAAGTTAATCAAGAATTAAGGCACTTGAAAATATAAGAGACATCTAAACTATCTCTGATACGAAAACAAGAGAAACCCATACTTTTAAGTGCTCGTGAGCTTCTTTAACAGTTTTCCCATCCTTCTTCTTTTTCCAGTTATGGCCATCTTTCCGAAAATTCCTGAGCATTTTTCTGTCAAACAACACAATTGTGCCACCTATTTCACCAGAACTTCATCCAGTAAGTCACCCCAATAACAAGTCCATGATCCACTTCAATTCACACGTGCACATCCATAATCGATGTGTGAATGAACAGCCAATTAAGAATTTTTAATAAACACATAAACGTTCAAAACTATTACTTTTTGGCAGATTCATGGGTTTGACGTGAACAGTAAAATACTTGTGGTTACTGAGAATCGCATGAATCTCATTCGGACGGAGCCATCTTGACGGGGCTTCCTCTGAGATATTTTTAAAATCCAAATCTGTCCAATTAACAACGTAGATGATACAGTTAGCCAAAATATTGAATCATAAGCATGTTCTAACTCAGTTTCAAATCATTCTAATCATGTAAGAAGAGCAATGATAACATGAGCCATACACATAAACTTGTAGGATTAGAGGAGACTTCTTGATTTAGAATTTAGTAAAATCATCACCCTCGGATAAAGTAAACCAAACAATCAAAAAGAGTATATAGATATTCCCTTTTTATTACTAGTCCAAACTTATCCCAATATAGAAAATCATTTTTTTTCACCACTTAAATTCCTTCAAATCCATTCGTAGTCCAGAAAAACTGCACAATCGCCAGCTCTCATTATTTATTCGCTATCTTTTCCACTAGTAAGAGTAGGTCAAGGTCCGAATCCCACGCCACCCCTATTACCAATTCGTCAAAATCATGCCAAAAACAGCTAACCAGCAATAAGAAAAAACCCCAAAATCGCAAGATTGAAGGGCAGTGAAGCCACTGAAAACCCTAAATTCAAATGTTGACCAAAATTCATCATTGACCCCAAATAACTACCTAAACTTGAAAAATTATCTACAACTGAAATTTACACAAACACATCGTGGGCATGCACAGATGAACTACGTATGCACCTTCCATGGTGCGGAAGCCATGAATCTCCGACCCAACGAGTCGACTCGGTAAACCGTTGCCCTCCATCTGTAAGTCAGCAAACCACTCCACACAGTCAGTCCACGCACCAACAAGAGAACTGCGAAATTACCGATTATTTGGATTTTTTAAGTTCACATAGCCATCGAATACCAGAAAAGCTGCGATCCTTTCTTCAGTAAACAGTAGTATTCATGCGTGGAAGGAAGCAGTGAAAAATCGAAGAAAATAAAGAGGGGTCGGAAAGTAATGGACTGCTTTTTGAGTGTGACAATTCGATGGAGATTGTACATAATTGTTGACGTTTCTATAAATCTTCTCTTTTTTTTTTTCTTTTTTTTTTTCCAGGCATTTATATATTGCATTTATTATTGTTTCTCAACCCTGAGACAATGTTTTGAAACCTGGCCCGGGCATCGAACCGGCCTCTTAATTGGGTCACCGGGTCACTGATCCGACCGGTTGAACCGTTTCAAAAAATTCGGATGACCCGTGCATACTTAGTTTTTTTTATATGTATGAATGTATTAATTAAAATACACAGATACTTAAATAAATATTGACATAATAAAAAAAATAATCAAATGTTTATGTAGATTTGTTAACCAATATGTGTTCAAAACCATGAAATTATATTATGTATATGAAAATAGTAATAAGAAAATAAAATTCGAACAAACATAAATAATGTGTATAAATTGTTAAATCTTATTTGTAATATAATAATCATTGTTAATATAAAAGTAATAGTCATAAAAATATTTAAATAAATTTTGTCTTTGAATAATTTAATAAATAATAAATGTTAAGTTATCATTGATTATTTCAATAATTTCGGTAATAGTTATATTTAATTATCATTGTAATAAACATCAATAATGAGTGGCCTAGTAGTAATGACTTTAGTCTAAAGATGAGGAGGGTAGCGGGTTCAAATTTCATCTAACACAATTAAAATTAATTTTTATCAAAATGTATAAAAAAAACCGGTTTTCGGGTCTGACCGGGTTTTTCCAGGTCTGACCGGGTTTGACCGGTTCGCACCGGGTCAACTTAAAAACCCAAAAACGTGAGAACCGGACCGGGATAACTGACCTGTTCGCGGTTAAACCGGTCGAACCGGCCGGTCCGGTTCGGGTTTAAAAACATTGCCCTGAGATAATGTTTAATTAATTTGTAAAATATAACGACTTTGTATGTTGCTTCGTAGCAATTAACTTTGACAATATCTAGGATTGAATATTTTATATTAATTGAACATCGATTACATTCCTATATGGGGAAAAAATAATGTGAGCATGGGACTGACATTTTCTTTTCAGAATAGATCCAATCATGGATCGCAGATTTTTTTTTAAAATCAAATTTTCTTACAATTGTTAATGATGATTAGATATTTGGTTATAAAGTATAATGTCCCTATTAAATCGACCTTCGTATTTTAAGATCTTAACCATATATACTTATTCATTAATTAATTAAAGGAGTCAGATAGATTTTACTCAAATGTTAAAATTCGTGATGTATATTGTGAACGTGTGACAAATGTGCATTGATGCAAAATAAAATGTCATGCGTAATTACTATAGATAATTTTGAATCCAAATCTTCAGTCCATTTTTCTAATTTTGCTTATTGGAGGTAATAACTTGACTTGACAAATTTAAAATAATAAAAACGCATCTCGCATTCATGTACACGTAACTTTTTATATTTACTGCGAAGTCGGTGAGGATGGTAATATTATTTCAAAGAACTGTGACACTTTTAACGTTGAATTATTTGTTTTTCTCATGTAGTAACATTTTAACATTGTGTGTGCTTTTATCTATAGACATTAACTTGAAAAAAGAAAGGCTAGTCTTGCTCTTTAGGAAATTCTAATTTTCTTAGCAAAAAATCACTTTTTAACATAATAATTATAATTACGTTTTTATGTGATTGTAAGGTGTGTGAGTTCGTGTCGGCTATAAACATGAAATGGATTATCATATCCATTTAAAAAAAACGGCTATATATATATATATATATATATATATAATACACAAAAAGGCAATATTATATGCAATCAATTGGGTAGGTAAAATTCTTCGTCACTTTAATAATGTGAACCCCATGATCCAAATTGGACACGTCGAAAGTTGTGTCCAACTCCTTTTATTTATAATATTAACATCTGATGTGTATAGTTAATTAAAGATGAAATGACTAATAAAATTTGTGTTCTATTTATTTAAATCGGAAATTTATATTATTATTGATAAAGAACTATATTGGGGTGGTTCATTGCACATGAACTCAATTTGAGGTCAAATATTCGGACCATTGGTCGTTGGCACGTGGGCCCAAATTTTATTTATTTGTAAAAAAAATAACTAAAAGTAAATTGAGCTTGTTAAGTGATGTTCTTTTAAGTAGTGTTTGGTGATTCATTCAAGTTGTGGAAGGATGATTCATCTAAAGATGAGTCATGTGAATAGTGTCAAGATGAGGGGTTCATATTCCATTTGGTAGCAAAAAATTAAAAGTAGGATGACATTATATTTGTGTTTGGTACAATATGCATAACTCTAGATGAAGGCTTAGATTTACCAAATTACCCTTATTAAATACCCCTACCAATTTCACTTTTTATCGTTGGGATTAAATAGTACACTTTATTATTTATTATTTATTACTCTGTATTATTATTATTTTTATTATTATTATTATTATTATTATTATTGTTGAGTTATTATTTTTATTATTATTATTATTATTATTATTATTATTATTATTATTATTATTATTATTATTATTATTATTATTATTATTATTATTATTATTATTATTATTGTTATTGCTATTATTATAATTATTACTATTATTATTATTATTATTATTATTATTATTATTATTATTATTATTATTATTATTATTATTATTATTATTATTATTATTATTATTATTGAGTTATTATTTTTATTATTATTATTATTATGTTATTATTATAATTATTACTACTATTGTTATTATTTATTATTATTATTATTATTATTATTATTATTCTTGTTATTATTATTATTATTATTTTATTACATTATTATTATTATTATTCTTGTTATTATTATAATTATTGCTATTATTGTTATTATTTTATTATTATTATTTTATATTTTATATTATTATTATTATTATTATATTATTATTATTATTATTTGAAATCGTATAAATACATAAGGGTAAAATGGTAAAAGAGAGAAAGTGTTGTGTTACTGTTCAAATGAGTTGAAGTCATCCGACCAAAAACGTCGGATGAGTTAACAAGCGAAAACAGTAAAATAGCAGCGGGTTTGGGCTTCATCTCGGGCCCTCCAGTTTATTTCATTTCGGTACCAAACACTTAGATGAACCAAGATGATTCACCTCATCTTGGTTCATCATATCCACCAAACACACCCTTAGTTTCGTGTATATTTCTTGCAATTGTCTCATCGTAATATACGTATAGTATCTAACTTCTCTCCGTCTCACTTATATATGAGATGTTGACTGTCTTTTTGTAAGATAAAAGTACAGTCACTCCCTCTATTTCACTTAAAATGACACATTTTAATAGTGGCTTTTCTGACACGTTTTTTCACGCTTCTCGTTGATGGGTTTTAAGATGGATTTTTGAAGAATTATTTCTTTTACGGGATATTACGACAGTCGTAATATCCCGTAAAAGAAATAATTCTTCAAAAATCCATCTTAAAACCCATCAACGAGAAGCGTGAAAAAACGTGCCAAAAAAACTACTATTGAAATGTGTCATTTTATATGAAATGGAGGGAGTATAAATGAAACGGAGGGAGTAGTATTTTCATAACTAAACAAGTGATTAAGTGAAAACAAGTGACAGTGTAGAATTAGGCAAAGGTCCCCTCAAAAAAAAATCAAAATCAAAATCAGGCAAAGGTGATTAACCGGTTGTACTGTCAGTGACTGGATTCATTTAACTAGTCAAACCGTTTATTCAACGTAATGATAGTAAAAATTCTATTTTCTTTTGATTTTCCTATCAATTACTACTTCCTCTATTTACTATATATACTCTCTTCGTTCTCTTCTACTTGAGTCATTTTATTATAATAATAGACTCAAAATAATAAAAGCGGACTCAAGTAAAAGAGGACGGAGGAGGGAGTATTAAAAATTTGTCGGTACACATTTCGATATCTTGAAAAGTAAATATTAACATAAAGTTTTAGTTCCACTTGATACATGAGAGCATTCACAATGGGGAGCTCACAAAGTGGGCTCTCTCCCGTTTTTTCGGCGGAGAGAGCTCACCCCCAAAATCGATCCTAATGCACAGGCTCTCTCTTGGCCTTTCTTCAAAAAAAAAAAAAAATCAAAATTTTCAAAATTTTAATGCTTATTTTAATTTCAATTTCGATTTTGATAATTCTTCGACCAAATTGATTGAAGAAATAATGTCACAACTCGAGCAACTAAAGTATGCAATTTAAATAAAAATACAGATTTTAAATTGAATAAAATTCAAATTTAAAATTACATGAATTAAATAAAAAAGAAAAAAAAAGAGAATAAAGTAATAAGATTTTTTTTAATGAAATTCAAATTAAAAAAAATTGAAAACAAAAAACAAAACAGAAAAAGAAAAAAAAAAAAAAAAAAAAAAGCGAGAAAAAGGAGCGAGAAAAGGAACAAGAAAAAAGAGAGAAAATTAAAAAAGATGGGCTCGTTCCAGATACGGGAGAGTGAGACAGGGAGGAGTTAGCTCGGGCTCCCCAACGCGGCACCGGGCTCGCTCACGACGGCGAGGGAAGAGAGCCCGGCGCATTGGGCTGCTATAATACATACTCCCTCTGTCTCTCAATAAGTGTCTCAACCCCTTTAAATTTTTGTCCCCAAATAAGTGTCTCACTTAAACTACCAAATTTACCCTCATAATCATTACACATTTTCTACCTTTTTCAATTTTCAATGCAATTATTAGGGGTAAATTAAGTAATTTTATATAATTTATTGGTTTGTGTGTGGTGACGGCTTGAGACACTTATTTTGGGACGGAGGGAGTATCTAAATATCTTATCTACCAATATTTTCACGACTTTTTGAAATTATATTGGCTTAGTTGTAAAATAATACACATACCACTTTTGCAAATTAAATTCCATATTCTAATGTTACATATAGATACCTAACTTTTACAATTATTGCAAATTCGACCTATCATACTATTTTTTCAGCTTTCGAAAAATAAATTTGACACATTCCTTATTTAAGTTACAATCACCTCAATTATATCCGCGCTCATAAGGTTATAGATAAATCATATTACCTTCGTCCATGATATACATGCCCCAAGTTTTTGGGTATGTGTTTTAATATTATGTAATAATAAATATTAAAGTAGTGTATTATGATTATGTATTTATAAAGTCTCACTTAAAGTAGTGTATATGTATTAAAGTAGAGTTTGAGTCTTACTCAAAATTTAACGTGTGTCTAAAATAATTTTTTTTTGCGGGGTTTATTTCTAAAATTTAAGAAAATGTGCCCGCTTATCTTGAATTCTATATGGGCTCAAATTGGGCCCTCAGTTTGACAAAACTACTAGTAAACCAATTAACCAATTTCAACAGAGTCGGTTTTTAATCAGTGCAAAAATTAATGGACTAACCTTTTGTTGATTTTATATGTCGACAACGCCTCCCTCTTTCTTTTTTTTTGATAGGAAAATAATTTTATTGAGAGGCAAAAGTAGGTACGAGGGGTACCGTATTAGTACATTCCAGGTAATGTAAAGAGGATTTTGTGTCCATCTCGAAAAGTTGATACAACGATTAGCTTCGTCATGGACGACACCCCAACTCCAAAATCGGCATTGAATCTCTTCGAGAATTTTCCGAAATTCCCATTCTTTCTCATTGAAAATGATCTCGTTCCTCCATTTCCAAAGCACCCAAATAACGCATATCCACAAGCAGTGGCGGAGCCAGAAATTTAAGTTGAAGGGTGCTAAAATCAAAAAAATTATACATATAAAGGTGTTAGAATAAAATAAAATATAAAAAATATTTTTTTAGTGTTAAAATAGTGTAAATAAATTTGTTGGAGGCTCTAGCACCCTCCTACATCCGCCACTGTCCACAAGGTACAAAGCTTCCTTTCCAGTTTTTTGCCTCCAAGTAATTTTTATCGATTCGTTTACAAAAATTGTGATTACCTAATTTCTAGACTTCTACATTACACAATGTTAATAAGTTTTATCATTATTATCTATTAATATCCTTAAAAAAAAATCATACACAATCTGCAAACCTCACCCGCATCACTTTCATTTATTTATAAAAAAAATATATCATACACGATGAACTTTTTTCTTCAATAAAAACATCAATCAACCTTTTATTAAAATTCGTCGGGAACAACAAGCCATTATTTTGTTAGACGGATGGTCGTTAGATTAAAAATATATGTATCTATATGTCCATTTGGTATAAGTTATTAAGATATCGACACATGAAAACCATTTACAATTGTGCCCAAAATAAATGTGAAAGGTGTGAACATTGCATTGCATGACCTAGTAGGAGTCTGCCTTTTGTACATCTTGTCTCCTCGAACGCGTCGGGTGATGAATTGAAGTTTCCCTCCTTTTTCTTAGGGGTCGTTATCTTTGAAATTTCCTTGGTTTTTTGTTCACATAATTCATTTTATACTGTGTACTTCATTTATTGAGTAATTAATGAACTAGGATTATAAGATTTTTTATTCTTTATCATCTACCTTGCTTTAGAATGGGGAATGGATCATATAAACTCTCGCACTCTCGCAAACGAAAAATCAATTTTATTTTTTTCATACCTTGAAATTAATGAAATTCAGTATTAAGAGGTTCGAGTTAGCTATCGCATTTCCGTAAAAACAAAAACAAAAAAGTAAATTATAACGAAATAAAAATAAAATAATATGTGTATATATATATATATAGGAAGGAGATCATATAGAAATGAATCGTGTTAACTAAAAATAAATCTTGTGCGTCAGTTTAGATAGATCAAGGGTGGAGATTAAAGAAGTCTTAAACAGTGCATTTTCGGTTACTTTTAATTAAGAAGGGCAAGTTAGTACTTTTATCTTTGATATTAAAACCGTTTTGTTCCCTGTTATGCGGAAGTATTGATTGTTTTTAGATAACTAGTACCTTGACCCGTGCGATGCATGGGGCAACAATTATGCTTAACTCAAATAGTAATATATAAAAACATGACTTCACAAATCAAAGATTTCGAATATAAATGCCATTAACTTTTGAAATATTTTATTGTAACATTCTTTTGAAATGAAATACATAAAACTTAATATTAACAATTTATAGTGCTTAAAAAAAAAATTAAGAAAAGTACAGTAAAGTTAAGGATTGAAGATATATCTTACAAAAATATTGATGCTTGGTGAGTTTTTTCAGTTTTGATTCATACTTCCGAGAAACATATGAAAAATGATAATAAGCGTATAAACATATGAGTTTTATATCCCATTGTCTTATTTTTGCCATATTGATATAGGTACCTTTGTCTGGTTTTCACCTCATCTATCTGTCAGCAGAACTAACACTTCTCAATTGTTTTTCAAGTACTTCATTGTCTTGTACTTTGACACACTCTCCTTTCCTCTTTCAATACCATTGAATGAAGCACGCAACTCATTTTGTGCCAAATCTTCCTTTCTCCGTTTTCATATTCAAGCCTCATATAACAAAATCTAAGGTCTTTAATTCATTACCTCTCGTGAGCTTGCAATATATATATCTTTTGTGGCTACCATTTTGTTTATATTAACTAAAGGAAATAGAAAAATAAATAGCACTCTAGAGTGGTATTCCATATCAGCAAAGCACTTTAATTTCTTGTTTTCTTCCATAAATGAAGAGAGCACATACTTTTAGTACATCTTGATCAGCATGAATCTATGAAACTTCTCTAAACATAATCCAAAAGTAAAAAAGTGATCATGATGCAACTGGCCGAAATGAATATTATGAACTAATCATCAGACTACATAATCTTAATTTCTGGATATGGCTTCATAACATAAATGAAGCACATGATAAAAACAAAACAATTTTACAATGCTCTACAGACACAGACAAAACAAAAGTTTCGAACTGTCTATTCCAATTAATAAAGTTTAGTTGTAGTATTATTTTTCCGAGATGGAATGAGAAGAAAAAATTAAACACAAAAACCTCACCCTCCGCAAATCTCCTTAGGAGGAAGTAGGGTACATATATATGAACTGATTGTACCCCTAACTTCAAAATCTATAAGTAAAAAACCCAACATCAACTCTTTAATAGTTAGAACATCTTTCATATATAGTCTGAAATATTCCTACAACTTTAACTTATATACTCTTTAGGTAGAGAGATATCCAAATTGGATACCCAAAAAAGAAGAACAAAAGTCAAATTCAGTTTTCAGAAAGTTCAGATAAAAAAGTACGTACTCTAATAATCAAATAGAATTAATACCTAAAGATTTAAAATAAATGATATAAATTCAAAGAAACTGAAACTATCACAGTAAATGCATGGCTGCAGCCAGAAAAAGTATAACTAAATATATACATACCAAAACATTTTGTATGACAATGCTTCATCAAAGAGATCCATAAACAATACAATTGTTGATTGCTTCCATAGATACGTAATATAATATTTTCAACATTTGATTAAACTTCAAGACTTAATTTAGATTTAAGAAAAACATAAGTATACAATATCTCACATAAACAAAGAAGGATCACAAAATATCCATTGACTAAACAAAGAAGGAACACTTACCTATTCGTACACGAACATATCCGGATCGCAAGATGTGAAGGTCTGACTCTTAATTCCGCTAACTCCGGCTGCAGAAACCCAACAATAATCTACAAAAACATATAAACCTTGTAGTATGGATAAATTTGAATGAAACTACCTTAGATACTTGAAGGCCGAATTGAAAATTAAAGGACAGATTGCATGCATATTCTATCTTTAATATCCTAAAAATTAAAATAAAACAAATTAGAGATATATAAAACCAAACTGAACTAACATGATCAAGCGGAGGCCTAGGTTTGGAGATCGGAAAGTTTCAAAATTAGGGAAGATGCATACGAAAGTCGAAAATCAGTAGTTGGCAGCATCAGATTTCTTCAGCGACAAAGAAGAGTTGGTCTTCTACGAACGTGGGCTATCTCAACTTGTTTGGATCCTGTAACTATATAGCCTTCAACTCCACGAACAATGTCCCTTTGGAAATGCTGTAAGATTTACAGGGGAACAATATATACTACTCCCTCCATTTCACTTAACTTGGCTCAAAACTTTTTAGCTTGTGCCGGCACGCTTTTCCACGCTTCTTGATGATGAGTTTTAAAATGGATTTTTGAAGAATTATTTTTTTTACGGGACCCGTAAAAAAAATAATTCTTCAAAAATCCATTTTAAAACCCATCATCAAGAAGCGTGGAAAAACATGCCAGAAAAGCCACTATTCAAATGAGCCAAGTTAAGTGAAATGGAGGGAGTATATGATGTTAATATTTTATAGTCTCGTCACAAATAAACTGCAACTACTGCACGTATTCAGAATTAAATATGTTCCAAGACTTAATTGTTGATTAAGATCGGAAAACACACATTCTGGCAACCAAAGCCACCCCTATGGTTACCAAATACACAAACAACAACACAAAAAACAACAAATGCTAATAATTACGAAGGGGGAAATCAAATTCATAGAAAAAAAAAGATAAAAAAAAAAACACAGTTCAGGGTAGTCGAGAACAGGAGCAATGCCTGAAGAAGACATCAATCAAGATCGGAAAATAAAAAGTTAAAGAAAAAAAAAATCAAAATGGAAGAAACAAAAACCTGTGGGTGACGAAAAGGGGGAAATCTCAGCAAATTCATAGAAAAGAAAAAGAAAAAAAAATACATAGTTTGGGGTAGTCGAGAACGGGCGCGATGCATGCAGAAAATATCAATCAAGTTCGGAAAATAAAAAAAATAAAAAAAATCGAGATGGAAGAAACAGAAACCTGTGGGTGATGGAAAGCTTGACGAATCTCGAGAATGAATATATAAAATTCTAAGCAGACTATGTAGAAGGTTTTTACAATGGTTTTAAAACTGGCACGCTCAAATATAACTTCTCCACTAACCCTCATCAAATGGCGTGAGGTACTCAGTTCATATCAAATCCTTATATCACGGAAAGAAAAAAAACCCCGTCAATTTCATTTTGTTTTTATATATTAATAGATTTGTTTGAGTAATGATACCTATGAAAAATCTTTTAAATACTACTACCAGTACCATTTATTAAATTAATGCAAAGCATGTTCGCATGCAATAGTTCAGAGAAATCAAAGCAATAACAGGCAATAATAAATTAAAACCTGCCACAAGCACTATATATAAATATGCAATAATTTATTATATAATAAGCAATAACTTGTCCATCACTATGCAATACAAAAATTATATTGTGCAATATTTTTTTTTAATTACATTCTACTTCGATAGAAATGCAATAAGTTGTTATATACTATACAATAGCAAAAACTATATGGTGCAATAATTTTTTTATTACATGTTACTTCAATATAAAAATATGCAATAAGTTGTCATATACTATACAATAACAAAAACTATATTGTGCAATAATTTTTTATTACATGGTATTACAATATAAATATATACAATAGTTTATTGTACAATATGCAATAATATGACATGCTATGAGATATGCAATAACATATTCACTACTAAAGAACAATACAATAACAATCAATCAAATATGCACTAACATATTGATTACCAAGGACAAATTATGCAAATGTAATAACATATTGATTACTAAGGAACAAAATATGCAATAACAAGCAGTAAAATATGCATTAACTAAACTCTAATCGGAAAAATAAAATTTAAGTTTATAGCAATATGCAATAACAAGCAAATATGCATTAACTAAATTTAGTTTATAATATGCAATGACGCTTAAAGTAGGAAGCAAAATTTCAGCTTATATTATGCAATAACATATGATCATTGAAGCAATACCACAATTAAATACCTTAAGGCTTGACGAATTATGTATATTTCATTTTTTTTAGAGGATGTATATTTCATTTTCAAAGAAATAAATGTTAATGCATATTCGGATAGTACACTTATTTTTGGAGAAATTTGCTATAATTTTGGAATGGTTTGAATTAATCTTCCTAATTTATCGCCAATAATTACGTAATGTGAAGATCGGATGATACAAAAAAATTCCCTTGTTGCCCTCCACGCTAGGAACGAAAATTGATAACCAATTTTCACAAGCATATCCACTTTTAATCTCAGCCATAAGATTTAATGCAATCAATGGTATATAATCATTTTTAGTTAATACAAGGGGAATTATTTCTAGTATAACTCACTATATATATATATATAAAATTGAATGAAGCTTTTCCAGCCTAGAAAATGAATAGCAAAACGTTAGGCCCACAATAAGCCCAATTTCTTGGGCTCAAAATATATCTTTGTATGTTGGGCTCATCTATAATTGGGCCAGAAACTATAATATTATATGGTTAGTTCCTAAACTCACTTTTGATATATTGTTCTTAAGAAAATAAAATAGAATAAACTCTCATTTGATATTAACATTTGATATATAGTCGTATTTTTTTTCCATAATATAACAATGTTGTACATTTTACGATGATGAAATTCATTCATGTATAATTATATGTAAATCTTATGCGAGACGTTAATCTATAATTCTATAGAGAAATGATATGATAGTCACTCAATGGTGGCACCTTCGTGGACACTTTTTGTTTTTTTGATTTGACATTATTTTGTTCGATTTTTTCGATTGATATATATTTCAATATTATATAAAATAATATAAAAATCATTAAATCTACCAAATAAATAAAAATCAAAGCTCGATTCAAAAAAACGAAAAAGATGCCCATAAAAATACCACTATTAGATGACTAGCATTTTATTTATCTATTTATATATATTCAAATCCAACACAATAAAATAATTGCGAAATTCGTCGCCACGAAGTTTTTTTGCGTTAAAAACAAAAGATCACAATCCAATTATTTTATCGTTTCTCCTTCTTTCGTCAACTTTCCTCCAATATATAAATAAATTTGCACAGCCATGAAAGATTCACACACCCACTATCGCACCTTGGAAAACACGCAGAGATGGGAGTTGCAGAGAGGGACATCGACGATCTACCCAAGAACCCAGCAAACTACACCGCTTTGACGCCACTCGGGTTTCTGGAGCGGGCCGCCCTGGTCCACCCGACCCGGACCTCCATCATCCACGGCTCCCTGAGCTACACGTGGCAGCAGACCTACCGTCGTTGCCGCCAGCTCGCTTCCGCCCTCGCGAACCGGGGGTTCACCTTTGGAAGCACAGTGAGTGACACCAAATTAATGCTTGCTTCTTGTTATTTTACTTCCTTTTTTAGATATTTTTTATTGGTTCTTGTATTTCTACTTTAAGCTTGTGAGCTCTGATCTGGGCGGAGTTGATCGTTCATATTTGTTAGTGAAAGTCTAACCATTTTTAGGAATTTAGTAAAGTTGATTTTCTTTTACTATTATAATTATAGGGGAAGAAAGCTTACATCTTGTTTTAGAATCGGATTCTTGCTGCAAGTAAATTTGGAAAAATCCGAACTTGATTAGCATTTGCTGAATATCGAAGAAAATCAAGAACCCATGTTCTATTTATTAAATTTCAAGATTTTGAATGGGCCAGTTATTATAATTATAATATCTATTTTATTCTGGATTCTAGGAGCCACGCCCATAAATGATTAATTATTTTTTTCTGGTTTTTATTTTGGGTAGAATGTGAGGTCAACGATGAAGAGGTGTGTAGTGTGAGGATAAATGATTGAGTGGCCTATATATGTGAGTGCACTTTCTAGATGGAAGAAAAATCAAATACCACACAGACACAGTTATTAGCTAAAGTCATCTGATCTTAGTCCTCAGTTTTTGTATTTTATTTCACTTTTTAGATTGATTGAGATATAATAATAATGCCTAACTTCTTAAGCTAGCTAGATATGGATATGCTAGGACTAGATGCTGGCTTAATAAGAATGCAAACTTTTAGAGGTCTATTGAGGGGGTGGGGATGAGCTAAAATAATCGTGTTGTATAAGTTACGCTGCAATCCTTCATTGGGGATAATCACAGCATAATATTAGGTAGAATTGCTCGTGCAAAAAGAAATTTTGATGGCCGTGGCCTAGAATAACACGGGGTGAGGCTGAATTACTTCGCAGTGAATTCTGTGTTCCGTTTTGCAAGAGTTAGGACTGTTTTATGCTTGAGGACATCGTTCTTGTACATGTTGAATGGGATCATGTAACTAGAAGTTTATATGCTGCATAAATTGTGTCCAGTGCTGGTTGCGGAATGAGGATCATTGTTTTATATATATGGATTTAAGAAAGTCGAGACATATCTATCAATAGAGTTTGACCACCCATTTAACTCGTATTCAATTTATAGAATAATAGTTTTTCTCTGGTTTCGTTTCAGTTTTTTCTTTGTTATGCTCTGTATGATTTATTATGAACATCACAAACTTGAGTACCCTTCAGCTAATCATCTGAGGCCTGTAATATAAACTATACACTATAATTGAATAAATACCAAGATGCTTAGTTTCCTTGATTTTAGGAAACCATCATTTTCATGATTTTAGACCATTCCTAGCTATGAAAATATCAAGGCCCATTTTATTCTTGATTTAGTAGCCACACCAATTGCTACTGTATCTTTTTTACTTTTAGGGTGTGTTCTCTATGATGGAAAATTATCATAGGAAAATGAGAGAAAAGATAACAATCACCCTTTAATTTCCCACATTTTCTTACCTTTTCCCACCTCCTTATCTATGATGAAGAATTTTACTCTTTGTTCAATAGAAAATATTATCCCACCAACATGGAATGAAAATATTTTTCTTCCATTAGAGTGAAAAGGAAGGGGGAAAAAGAGTAGAAGGTGGAAAAATGTGAAAAATTTAAAGGGTGATTGTTCTATTTTCTCATAATAATTATTATAGAGAACACACCCTTAATGGAATTTGAGGTAAGAAAAAAAGAAGTGAGTATGCCGAAAAACAAATTAGTGGCTCGTATGCGTGCATGCTTTACTTGGAGTAAAATATTAATAATATGCTTATTAGTCAACTTTTCTTTGTTCAGCAAACTTGAATTTCTTTAAATCAAGTTTGTTAGTTTGACCTGGACTTCGTACTTATCACTTACTCTAGCTGACCTGGAACAGATATGACATGAAATGGATATTATAAGAGAGCAACATTTGGGAGAAAGAACTGATAAAAGATTGGGACAAATGTTGTTGTGTGATATAGTAGTAAACAAATAACAAATGAAGCTTCAATGTCTTACTTAAGCCTTGAGACAGAAACATGCCACAGTGTCAGATTGGAGTCTTTGTTTTATCATAATTTTACATATATAAGTTGGGCTCATGTGTATGTCCGTCGTGGTATTCACTTGGCTCTATTCATTATAAGCTAATGATAAAGGGTTGCTGCCTCGTTTTAGTACTAGTTGAGCGTTGATTGAGGATAAAGTGAACTTGGATGCAGTATGTGTATAGAGAGTAGCCAGTAATTCTTTCTAAGTCGAAAGGTGAGGCTGCAAAAACACTGAAATTGGGAGGTCTTAGGTGCTGATTTATCTACTATTTCAGATCACGTCGTCTTTGACACTCGAGCTGAATGAAAAATGAGATGAATAAAGAATCTTCTTGAAATTTAAACCAAAATGAACATATTACGTAAATTGCTAATCTCAAAGATGCAGTCTGAAGGAGCTGAATTTGTGAGTCAAAGCATGTACATCCATGTTGTTAAGATTAAAACCTCAGTGTTTTAATTTACTGCAAAGGAAAATTACGATTATGGGGCCCGAGTTTTACCTTGGTCGCTTCTGTAAAGTGATGAACTCTCTAACTTCGCCTCCCTGTCAATACATGTGTTAGAGTTAGATCGAGTGTCCTTACACCAGATGTTCAAGCTATAATGTGATTTTAAGAGCTTCATTTGAAAAACATTGATTTGGAGTTTAAAAGAATCTTACCACAATTTAGACAACGAATAAATTTATCTATTGACAGGTGGCAGTTATTGCACCAAACATTCCAGCAATGTATGAAGCTCATTTCGGAGTTCCTATGTCCGGAGCTGTACTGAACGCTGTCAACGTTCGTCTAAATGCACAAACCATAGCTTTTCTTTTGGGACACTCACAAGCTGCTGTTATAATGGTGGACCAAGAGTTCTTCACTTTAGCAGAAGAGTCCTTAAAGATTATATCAGACGCGCAGAAGGAAAAGTTCCGCCCTCCAATCTTGATCGTGATTGGAGACGAAAACTGCAATCCAAAGTCACTTCACGATGCTCTTGGAAGAGGAGCCATCGAATACGAGAGGTTTCTAGGAACCGGTGACGTGGACTTCGAGTGGAAGCCACCACAAGATGAGTGGCACAGCATTACTTTGGGGTATACTTCGGGTACGACTGCAAGTCCCAAGGGAGTCGTGCTTCATCATCGAGGAGCATATCTAATGGCTCTAAGTAATGCAGTTGTGTGGGGAATGAAAGAAGGAGCTGTTTATCTTTGGACTCTGCCGATGTTTCACTGTAACGGTTGGTGTTTCACTTGGACTCTCGCTGCACTTTGTGGGACGAGCGTTTGCCTTCGACAGGTAAAATCTTTGCATCTGTTTTCTATTGATTCTGCATTAATTTTATTCATTCAATTAGGTACTATAGAATTTTGTTTGAAAATGAGTTGATTTATGAGCATCTACGTGAGTATACAATCGCTCGTGTTTCATTAGGTCTCAGCAAAAGGTGTATACTCAGCTATAGCTAATCTTGGTGTGACTCATTTCTGTGCTGCACCTGTGGTTCTCAACACTATCGTAAACGCCCCGAAAAACGAGACAATTTTACCCCTCCCTCGAACAGTCCACGTGATGACGGCCGGTGCTGCTCCGCCCCCTCCTATTCTCTTTGCAATGTCGCAACGAGGCTTCCGAGTTACTCACACTTACGGACTTTCCGAAACTTATGGTCCCTCGACTATATGCGCGTGGAAGCCCGAGTGGGACTCGTTACCACCAGAGGATCAAGCTCGACTCAACGCGAGGCAAGGTGTCCGGTATGTTGCCTTAGAGGGCTTAGATGTCGTCGACACTCAAAATATGACGCCTGTGCCCAATGATGGGAAGACAATCGGTGAGATCGTTTTTAGAGGAAATGCGGTGATGAAGGGATATCTGAAGAACCCTAAAGCTAATGCCGAGACTTTTGCTGGTGGGTGGTTTCACTCCGGTGACCTAGCCGTGAAGCACCCGGATGGATACATCGAAATTAAGGATCGATCGAAGGACATTATTATATCTGGAGGCGAAAATATTAGCAGCGTCGAAGTGGAGAATATTTTGTACCAGCATCCGGCGATACTCGAGGTGTCGGTCGTGGCCAGGCCGGACGAGCAGTGGGGGGAGTCGCCATGCGCGTTTGTGACGCCCAAGCCTGACGTCGATGTGTCTGGCCTCGCGGACGACATAATGAAGTTCAGTCGGGCAAAGATGCCGGCGTACTGGGTCCCCAAGTCCGTCGTGTTTGGACCGCTGCCAAAGACGGCCACCGGGAAGATACAAAAGCATTTATTGAGGAGCAAGGTGAAAGAGATGGGGCCGGTGAGTAAGAGTAGAATGTAATGTCACAACCTGTGCTATTGTATCAAGGATGATCGTCACTGGTCAAGACAACATAAGTATTCTCATCAAAATTTTACCATTTTTGCAAACTTATACAAGTTAAATTGTATTTTTTCTTGACAAGTGGCAGTTATACGTAGATGTAATAGGAGATGTCATATAACGATGTCGCTGATAATCGATTAACGTTATCGGACTTATACATGTATGATGTAACATAGATTGTATGTATCTTCATATGTTGATGTGTGGACAGCATTCTAAGATTCGATTTTGCCTAATATAATGTTGATTGTTATTGCAAAGTATATCTTCTCAGAAATAAACTTGATACCGTTTACGCATCAAATGTAGTGATGAAAATGTGGTTGCAAGAAAAAGATGTGTCCCCTACAAATAACACTTAATGCAAACGGATAACAAGTTGCAACAAAGCATGGGCTGCCAATATTATCTTATTTTTCGAATTATTTTATTAAATTAATGATTTCACATTTTCACTCGAGCAAACACTTTGATGCATGATTGTGAAATATATATATAGTAAAATGAAGTAGAAGTGAATTACTATGATTTATGAAATATGGTCAATACACAGTTAATGGAACGCATGTGATCTAATAGAGAATCAATAATAAAAATATTATCCAACTTAATAGTTCCTTTTCAAAACCTATACAATTAAGATTTTTTTCTGACATGGAGAGAGTTTGAGAGAGTTGGTGCACACCCCCTGTCGAAAATCGATACTTATACTCTATTGTATTCGGGTGTAGCATCTTTTATTGTATTGTCAGATATTTATTATATGTTAAAAATATTTTTAAATTAGTTTATTTAGAAAATGTTTTAAACACTTGGTGTGCATCTTACATTGCAATAGGAAATGCAATAAAGAATCCAAATTCGTCCAATATAATTACTAACAAAAATTGGTCCTTTTTTCATTTTTTTTAATTTACAATTTTTATGCTTTTGAAGAAGCAAAAACTAAGTACTCCCCATGTCTCCATTTACTGACACTCTTACTATATTAGGACGTTTTTTATTTACTGAACCTTTTCATTTTGGATCGTAGACCCTACAATCACTTTAATACACTTTAGCACTCTACTTTTTAACACTTTAACACTTTAATGCTATTAAAAAAATTAGATGGACCCACAATTATTCCACTTTAACATATTAATTTATTACTATATCATCAAAATGCAAAAAAAATATGTGCCTAAAATTTTGGTTCATTAAATGGAGGACGGAGGGAGTAACTAAGTTTCTATATACGAGATTCAAGAATATTTTAAAGATTAGGTTGGCCCTTCAAGGAAAGAAAAAATAATAGGAAAAAAAATGTGAATATTCGATTAAACATCATAAATCAAACACCAAACGAAAGAATGAAGAAAGAATATTTGCCTCTTTTATGTGGGTGCTTGTAATAGAAGAAAAAATTAGGACTATCTTCTTATGATAAAAAAAACTTAATTTTGTGAGCCAAGAACTTTCTATAGATCAGAATTATATGATTATACTTCGAAACACGTAATATCAAGTACTATGAAGATAAACTCAACGGAAACATCAAATCAAAAAAAATAAGGTTCGAATATCTTTTTATATAATATGATTTTTTATGGACATGGATATATTATTTTAAGATTATATATGCTAAAGGAGTTATAGTTTTCATCTTAATAACCTTCACATTAAAGGAGTAGGGTCTCTGTTTTCTTCAGAATTATCCAGTTTTAATATACATCACACACACACACGCACATGCACACAAAAACACCAATTGGCCACACTAATTAAAAGCATAAAATAATAATGTAAAATAGATAATGATAAATACTTCACAATCAAGCCAGCGTCATTTTCATGTTCATGTTCATGTCCATGCATTTCCCATATATCTAGTCAGCAATCAGCGCCAATTCCCATCAAAATCCAACATTATCTATAATTCTAGCTCAAAATAAGCCATACATACATACATACATACATACATACATACATACATATATTATTATTATTATTATTATTATTATTATTATTATTATTATTATTATTATTATTATTATTATTATTATTATTATTATTATTATTATTATTATTATTATTATTATGGTTCTAGGTCAAGACTATAATAAAGGAGGAGATATTAACAATGCGTTATTAATTACATAGTTCGGGTTCAAGATCAAGATGCATGCAATTCCTTTTTAATTACCCTCGTAATAGGTAGAGTAATAAACTAAATTTTGATATATGCACATATCCAGTAATCCATACGTGACAAAAATAAGCTTTCAATCAAAAGAATAAATAAATAAACTTTGATCGGATAATTGAACATGTTTCACCCAAAAGTGCTAGTAATAGAACTAGATCTATCGTAGTACTAGCAAGTAAAACCCAAAGTCGAATCTCGAGAAAAGCTTAACAGGGAAACCAATTGTGTGATTATCTACACTAAGAAAGCAAGTAAAAACAAGGGGTTTTTGAATTTGGATTAAGTCCTAGGCTTTAATATTAAAGAAAGCAATTAAAATTAATCTAGGCTTGAAATAAAAGAAAGCAAGTAAAAGCAATTAATCTAAAACTTAATTTAAAGAAAATTAAATAAAAGCAATAAATCTACCTAGGCATGAATTAATAAGAAAACAATAAAGAAAGCAAATAAATCTACACTAGTGCAAAGAAATCTAGACATGCTTATTAAATTAAATCTAGAGAAATTACATAAAGTTTGAATCTTAGAAAAATAAAAGCAAGAGAACATGAAAAACACTTAAAATTTAATCTAAGAATTTTAACTAAGCTTACGAGAATTTAAACGAACGAAAATTAAAGAACAAACAAAGAACGAAGAATTAAAGGAAAATAAACTTGAATTAAAAAAAAAAAAAAAAAAAACTAGCAAAGATTCAAAGCTTGATCAAATGTCTCCTAAGCAAATCTAAAGTTTTCCAAAGCTAAAAACTAGAAGAAGAGTAGTAAAAGCAAAAGTCTATTTCGTTCTCAAGGATTACATATATGTAGCTAGCCAAAAACCTATTCAAACAAGGAAAATTCTTGCAAAACACGTCGTGCCTTGCGGCCGCAAGGTAGGGCTTGCGGTCGCAAGGTCACTCTCTCTGTCCCCTTCGTGGCTTGCAGGCCTTGCGCCCGCATGGCCACCCTTGCGGTCGCAAGGGTGGCGTTTCTTTCCAGTTTCGAGCTTCCTCTTACTTGAATCTTCTCCATTGCTCGATTCCACTCTTTTCTCCTCATTTTCCTCTCGATTTCTTCTCTTTAAACTCTTTTTCCTCCATCTTCTCTTCATCCTCTCCTATTCATCAAATCCACCTAAACACATAATATAACAAGTAAAACAGAATAAAAACACAATGAAATAAACTCACACAAGACCTTAAAAACCTAACAAAAACACACTAAACAGAACACATTTATTTTTGTGCTGTAATTTTATTTGATGGATGATGGAGACTCAAATCAGAAGTCCTAATTTCACTCGAACACTAGTATATAAGTATGAGTGGGCATATTACGAATCGAGAATCTTGTTTAGGACCATTTCAACTAATCGTCAATATTCAAATTCAAATACAACCAAACATCAATAAAGTTATAAATATTAATTCAAACAATAAAATTGTAATTACGTCACCAATATATGACATGAGTTTTATTCCGATACAAATAGTTGCCTGATAAAAAATATGTGTGTGTTGTGTGTGTGAAATAATTAATGATCTGATTGTTTAGTCTGATATGGGAAGAAGGGTGACTTGTGAGTATTTCATGATTTTCCATTTTGGTTATATTGAAAATATAGTGTTGGAATATTGTACCTAGTAAGTTGTAACAATAAGACAAAATTCACGTTTTCACCTAGCTTCTTCTGATTATTTTTCTGCTGCCCTGTCATTATATCACGAGCCACATTTACATACCTCACTTTCCTGTGACACTAATTATTATTTTTTTAAACAATTTTCATAATTTTAATTATTATGACTTATTGTTCATGCATCAAATTAAATTAATTAGTACCGTAACTGTATCACCTAACAATCATCTTTAGTTTAATGCTTATTTGGAGTGCAAGCTTTGCTGCACTAAGATTATTTTTTCAATCTCTATTGTTATATTTAATTAATTAGTATATATTGATATATTACATAGGCTGATAAAATAAAATGTGATGTCAATATTTATATGAGATAAGGAAAAAAAATACTATAAAATTAATAGCACGTAAGGGAGGTACGTAGCCTAAACGAATTTTAGATATTCCATTACTAATTAAAAATGCAGTGAATCACGAAATTGCGAGCTCCATCAATCATACTACTCGAAGAGTAGAGCCTAATAATAGTGAGATTAATTGAGTATTGATGATATTCAAAAAGTCCAAAATTGTTAGCTAGTCTGATTCTAAATATGCAAGTTGGCTAATCATGGAGATATTAATTAAAGCGAGCTATAACTTTTAATCTTTTAATTAATCTTTTAATCTCTATATTGTTTTTTTAATTTGGTTTTTTTTTGAACAATTTTTAAAAAATAAAATAAAATTAGGAAACGTATTGTATTTTATTAATATACATCAAGTATCTAAGCCATCAGTATTCTTTATGAATACGACGACGGTTTATTGACTGAAGCCATTGAAAGCTTCCAAATTTTAATACTTGTATAGGGATCTAATACGTATACATTAATTTGTGCGGACCAATAATAATGATTAATGAATTATTGCTCTGTTTAACCTGCAAAAGCTACCATAGGCAATTGACCAGATTTATAGATAGAGACAATTGCAATAAGCATTCGTATTTAGTAATTAAATTATATATGTATAATATATACTATAATTAATATAAATTCCACTAGCTGAGTTAAAATAATTAAGCTCGCGAACCACCTAAATATACATAGTTTGTATTAAATATAATCAAAGATTGATAACTCCTTTTGTTTTAAAATGTGATGAATGAACTCTTAGATTCTTAACTTAATTGAATTGTACTCAAATTAGTTATTTTTACGTAAAATATAGACTGCAACAATATTTCTACTCCGATTTCTCTATTTAATATTTATCGGTCCTTTTAATTTTCAGAATTAGTGCATAATTACATCTTATATAAACAAGGATAAATCACAATAAATGAAAACTAAAATAAATGAAACACTCAATTATGATATCCATATAATTGCTTGAAAATACATGTATGCGTGTTCTACTTTCTCACTCATCTCATCAACATTATCTTTCTCCCTCTCCCCCCTCTCACTATTTTTCACGCACAACACACACATTACATGAACTACATCTACGTGGAGAAACAATCATGAACAATATATAAAATCTCTCACTATATATATACACACATTATTTAGCCCTCACTCCATCACCCCCACAAAAACACACACACTAATTATAAACAACAATGGCCAAAAACCCTCTAAACCAAAACCCTCCGCTCTCTCTCTCCCTCCTCCTCCTCTCTCTCCTCCTCCTCCTCCGCTTATCGGAGTCGAGGCCGCCGTTCGCCTGCGATCCTAACAATGGCGCCACCAGGAATTTGCCGTTTTGCAGAGTGTCGTTGCATATAAGAGATAGGGTTATAGACTTGATTGGAAGGCTTACTCTGCAAGAGAAGATTCGGTCGTTAGTGAACAATGCTGCGCCGGTGGAGAGGCTCGGAATCTCCGGCTACGAGTGGTGGTCGGAAGCTCTTCACGGCGTTTCCAACACCGGCCCCGGTGTCAAGTTCGGCGGCGAGTTCCCCGGCGCCACCAGTTTCCCGCAAGTCATCACCACCGCTGCCTCCTACAACGCCTCGTTGTGGGAAGCCATTGGCCAGGTCAGATATTATAATATTTTTATTTTATCTATTATATATATATATATATATGTATATATATATAAGTTTAATATATGTCGTGTCAGTATTTTTGGTGTTATGTCTTGATTATATTCTTTTGGTGGTTATTAATTAGTCTCTAAATGGGACATACTATATACCAATATTCGTTTGTATATTTCGTAGATATTTTATAATTATATGAGATGAATATAATTAAGGTATAATAAAATTTGATGACGTGCCAAAAAATTTCAGTGTTATGTCAAAATTATAAAAAAAAAATTGTCAAAATTATAATATTTTTTTCTTTCATGGGACACACTATAGTTTATTTGTCAATCCCGTATTTTTTATGCGAAGCATGAAAATAGTATAAAGTAAAAGTTTGATGATTTGTCAAATATGTCTAGATTATATTTAACGATCGTTACTCTAAGTGGGACACACTATATTATATTTTCATATAATAGAACATACATAGATAATTTTATTTTATGTACGTGTCTCATTATTTACCGTTCCAACTTCTACAAACACTAGCAATAGCTAGCTAGCCAACCAATTAAATCTAGAAAAAATATTTAGTAAATTTTGTAATGAAGAACGAATTGATGAAAGACAGTGATGCAAGAATGCGACAAGGGTGTCAAATTTCTTTTTCAAAATCAAGACAGAAGCCTTTTTGACAGAATCAAGTTGCATGTGACTCATCAAATATTGAAGTAGCAAGAAAAGATAATACAAGTGTCCAAAAATCAAATTAATGAGGCAGAGAATATATAATACATACATACATATAATATATATAGTAGCGGAGAATTCACATACAAAAAGCATATTATTTAATAAATGAGAATGATTTGAACCATTGATCTTAGTGTGACCTTCGGTTCAAATTAACTGGTCCATTATGATTGTACTGAAAATGTATTATAATGATCAATGCATTATGATAGTATTGACAATGCATTATGATGCACAGTGCATCATACTTGTACATATCGCGCATTATAATTGTGCATAGAATGCATTATTTATTTATTTATTTATTTTTATTTTTTTACGAAAAACCTATTTTGTCAAGGATATATGGTACTATAAAAGTAACCATAGTGATATTGGGGGGCATATGGTGGGTGAGGCAATTTTCTATGGTTTGCACATAAATACAAATAATTTGCAACTTGCACGACCCATGCCCAATCAACATACGCATGCCATAAATTATACTCCTATATGTGTGTGTGTATTATATAGTTGAAAAAGCAACTCCTACAAACTAGAGGGTGGGTGGGTGGGTGGGTGGGTGGGGTTGGCGGTTTTTAATCATTGAAATTTCTCAATCAAGCAAAATAATACTTTACCGTGTATTTATCATGTTAAGTATATTTAGTTCTAATAATTGTAGTAGATATAAAAGTGAAATTTATACTTTCTATAGTAGAAGATGAGTAATGGAGTTTAGGAGAATTCTTTGTGGATTGTGACTAAATTGGACGCACATGCAAACCATCTCGATTATTAATTAGTTTATGGCTATTAACATACTTTGAACTCCTCACCCTACCCCATCTCATACCGTATCATCCTCTTTTAATTTGATACAATTAAGATAATAGTACCAAGTATTGTTCTAAAGAAAAATAATGTTTTAAAATTATCGCAATTCCGAAAAATTTATGACTTCATATAATAATATTGAGATATGAATTTAGGTGGTCTCGGACGAAGCTCGAGCAATGTACAATGGAGGAAGAGCCGGACTAACTTATTGGAGCCCAAATGTAAACATTTTTCGGGACCCACGGTGGGGAAGAGGGCAAGAGACGCCGGGCGAAGACCCGGCACTGGCGGCTAAATACGCCGCCAGCTACGTGAAGGGGCTGCAGGGCGGCGCCACTGTCGGGAACCGGCTTAAGGTGGCGGCGTGTTGCAAGCACTACACCGCCTATGATCTTGATAATTGGAATGGAGTAGATCGCTTCCATTTTAATGCCAAGGTACACTACGAAAAGTTACATGATTTATTGTTGAGAGTTCATTAATTAGTATAGTCCAAGTATTTTTGGTTAGTTGTTGATAGTCAAATTAAAACTGATAAGAGTATAAAATGTTATTTTCCACTTGGTTGGTGTTTGGGAGTTTATGTGTTTTTTAATTATTAGCATCGTGTTTTTACGTGCTTATTTCGTTAATTTCTAGAAAGTGATTGCTTCCATCAATCATTTCTTTTTTCATTATTAATTCATGATAATTGCTTACACGATTAGTACTCCACATCTACAAATCACCTATCAATCCATCTCATTTCTTATCATATAACCATATATTAAATCAAGAAGAGTAACAAAAGTTACTTTCCATGATTACGATATTATGTACTTTCATTGGCTTGTTCATCGATAATATAACCATACTTTATGTAATTAACTACAATAAATATATATAAAAAAAAAATGAAAATTAAATTATAAGGTGAAATTAAAAAAAGCGATAGGGGTAATAACGTAACTTCACATGCAGGTGAGCAAGCAAGACTTGGAGGAAACATACAATGTGCCGTTCAAGGCATGTGTGTTCGAAGGGAAAGTGGCGAGCGTGATGTGTTCTTACAATCAGGTCAACGGCAAGCCCACTTGCGCTGACTCTTTTCTCCTTCGCGATACTATTCGCGGTCAATGGCGCCTCAACGGGTTAGTTTAGTCATTTCACTAATCATATTTACCATTTTTTTTTTAATATTTCCTTATTAGTTAGAGTTTATTTACATATAGGTACATAGTTTCTGATTGCGACTCGGTCGATGTTCTCTACAATAGTCAACATTACACATCCACCCCTGAAGACGCAGCCGCCGCTTCAATCAAAGCAGGTAATGACTAAGGGCATTTTTGGAAAATCACAGCAGCTTAATCATACTTCAAAATCTGAATTTGGGCCAATGTATTGCATGCAGGCTTGGACTTGGATTGTGGGCCCTTCCTAGCGCTTTTTACAGAGGGAGCTATACGGGCCAACAAATTAAGCGAGGTAGATGTAAATCGGGCCTTGGCTAATTTACTCACAGTACAAATGCGCTTAGGCATGTTCGACGGCCTGAGACAGCCATACGGAAATTTGGGCCCCAAAGATGTTTGCACTCCGGCCCATCAACAACTGGCTCTCGAAGCGGCCCGACAAGGGATTGTTTTGCTTCAAAATCGTAACCGGGCCCTACCTTTATCGGGCCGTCGATATTGGACCGTAGCTGTGATCGGGCCCAACTCCGATGTCAAGGACACAATGATAGGAAACTACGCCGGTACATCTAATTTTTCATATTTGCTATTTTTTATTATATTAATAATTTTAATATTGATGTAGTTGTGAATTATGTGACAATAGTGTCATGCTTGATTGATATTAGGGGTTCCTTGCGGCTATACTACTCCATTACAAGGTATATCAAGATATGTTAGGACAATCCACCAAAATGGATGTGCTCAAGTGAGTTGCCCCGATAATAGTGGGTTTGGGCCCGCCGAGGCGGCCGCTCGTCAGGCGGACGCGACGGTGTTGGTGATGGGCCTTAGCCAATCGATCGAGCGTGAATCCCTTGATCGAGGCGGGCTTCTCTTGCCGGGTCACCAACAAGAGCTCGTATCGAGGGTGGCTCGGGCCTCCAAGGGCCCGGTTGTATTGGTCCTAATGACAGGCGGTCCAATTGATGTCACCTTTGCTAAATTTGATCCGAAAATCTCAGCTATTTTGTGGGCCGGGTATCCGGGCCAAGCTGGGGGTACTGCGATTGCTGATGTTATATTTGGGACGACCAATCCAGGTATATAGCCCATATATATTTATATTAATTTGGTAATCCTTCTGTTTCAACCTACTAGCCAATTTTTATTATTTTATATCTCACATATATTATTTTCATGTTGAAATGTTCTATCTAATTGTTCAAAACTTTTATATTCTTAGGGGGGAGGTTGCCCATGACATGGTACCCTCAAATTTATTTAGCCAAGGTGCCCATGACAGACATGTCAATGCGTGCCGACCCATCAAGAGGTTATCCGGGTCGAACCTATAGATTTTACAAGGGTCCAACTGTTTTTCCATTCGGGTTCGGGCTAAGTTATACTACATTTAGACAAACATTGGCCCATGGCCCAACACAGATATTAGTCCCTCATACGAGCTCAAAATCTTTCATGAACAACACTCTACTCAACACCAATGGCATTAGGGTTTCAAACACAAATTGTGATGCCATAAACTTAGGGCTTCATATCGACGTTGAGAACGTTGGAGAAATGGACGGGACCCACACTATGATGCTCTTCGCGTCTTCCCCGTTAACGGGAGGATTCGGGGAGGAGAAGCGTTTGGTGGCGTTCGAGAAAGTTCATGTGGTGGCCGGAGCTAAAGAAAGTGTTAAGGTTAATCTTGATCCATGCAGTCATTTGAGCGTTGTGGATCGGTTTGGAATTCGAAGGATTCCAATGGGTGAACACAGCTTGCACTTTGGTGAAGATCTAAAGCATACAATTCTACTCCACAATAATGTGGAGGAAATCAAGTATTAATATACCAAGTCAAAGGGTTGGTATTGATAAAATTATTGTGAAAACAAATGTCAACCATTACATTTCAATACAATAGTCTTCCAAGTGTAAAAAAAATGTATTGGGTACTTATTTTGAAGAAATTAATATATATTTTGTTTGGCTATTCTAGACTTTGTTGCGGCGTAATACATAATTAAACAATATTTTAAAGCTGCATCACAATATATATATAAAGGATGAATCATATGTAAATAAGTTCTCATATAAGAAATATGAATAGATCTAGACCATTGATCTTAGTTAGATCTACGGTTGATATTGATTTAAACATGATTATAAGGTACAATAAATATAATTCTATTTAAGCATCAATTTGTATATTAGAAAGCACAATTGTATATTAAGCATAATTCTATGCAGACTTAAGCATGAATTTGTTACCTTTAAGTATTATTCTCATTTTCTCACGTCAGAATTTATTTACATGCGAACTCTCCCCTATATATATATATATATATTTTAATGGATGACGTCAAATTAAAATTTAATTTGATATGGTTAAAAGAAAAGAGAGTGATATGACATCAATTCGCACTCGGACTAATAAAAATTGTAATGTTATTTTGCAATTTGTAGAGATGGTCCAGGCTAGGAATTAATAAATTGATATTATGTAATTAATTATTTAGCATCATTAATTAATTTTGTCATATTATAGAGTCATTATCCATTCCTTGGCGGTAGCCGGTAGGGAAACGGTCATATTTGACTGACTATAATTCGAAAGGAAAAAAAAAATATCTATTTTTTGTTTAATACCAAAAATATTAGATTTTGTTCGTCTACTTGTTACCAAATGATGCTTTTAAACGGATTGATTTTGATGTAAAGTAAATACATAATCTAATAAGTTTTGTCCGTAGTTTGAGCTGAAATATCACCATATATGTATAGACATGATACAAATTTATATTCTTATATGATAAAGTGTCCAATTTTTCTTATAATCTAGCACAACGACTTTAGGAAATAAAATTAGTTTCATTTCATCACCCACACCTCCACATGACTCTGAAAAAAAAAAATACTCCTTATATATATAAAGTCGGTACAAAAGAAACTATATACCTATAATTAATTTTTTGGCGATGGAGGGGCTAATTGATGGAATGTGATTTTATAACTCAAAAGATTAGGTTTGAATTATACTAATCTCTTATAGGTTAAGACCCTAGCTAACAAAATAGCAGTTATAAAAATTGTAATTTGATGACGTGTCAATTCGAAGAAGATTAGGTTGTAGGGTTGGTGTTAGGCTAAGGCTCCATTTGATGTTGATGTCCTAACACACTTAACTATATAATTCATCAAACTTTTACCCTAACCAACACTACCCCAACCCCTACCTTGTTATAATCAATTTCACTCCAAAAAATAAAAATAAAAATTAACACACACATACACTCACACACATTGATTTGGATGTGCATTTTTTGCTATGTATACTCAGATGAATTAATCATACATGTATGTGACAACAAAACACAATATAACGGTTGCTTCTCTTCTAATTAATAGATCGAGAGTTTGAGTCATGAATAAGTGAGTTTGTGTTGTACAAATTTCTTTAATTAATCTATATTAATTATAGTTAGAAACCTTTTGTTTTATCATACTAGCTAGTTAAATTATATGATACGGCATATATATATAGTATTTTTTTATTACGTGTAGATATGCGGATATGCCACAAATTATCGGCTCACGCATTAGTGTGTGTAATAAAATAAAAATATCATTCATATCTAAAGTCTAATGTCCTCTTAACAAATCTGCCATTTTCTACAAAAATAAATTAAAATAAATAAATAGGCCTTCACAGTTCACACACATTTAAATACATATATACATCTCTTTGTTTTGTTTCCTTCGTCTTTCTATTTCTCTCACTTTGCTTGCTTCTCTACGTTCCTCCACATCAAGGTAATGTCGATTCCCTTCTTCTTTCTGAATTTTTATTCTTCTCATTCAATTATTTTTATTTTTTCTTTTTCGGTGTTTGACTGCATCATTGGATTTTTCCTGTTGTAAATGAGATTCTTTTTCCTTTTTCAAATATAGAAAGTTAAATAAGAAAATTCGGCCTTATATCTATTCTCATCCCTTCCCAAAGCCATTCTCAGACCTCCTCTGTTTCTCTATTGTTTTTTTCCTTGCCTGCAATTCTCTCTCTCTCTCTCTCAATTATTTTTCATCGTTGATTATATGTTTGAGATATTAATTGATTAATATTAACACTCAGTCTTATGGAGGATTACAAGAGAAGTGAAGAGTATAATGCTTCTTCCCTACTTCTTGAGGTAAGTCTCTATTTTATATTTATTTATTCAATATCGTGTTTCATCTCATTTATAGTAAAATACAACGATTACGATATTCATCAATCATCACAAATATCTCAACTAATTATTTTTTCCTTTCCATTATAATCAAAAGTTTGACTCAAAATACAAAAAAAGAAAAAAAGAAATAAATATATGCAAGAATCCCGTCAGTGGGTAATTTTCATATTGTATTTTTTATTTACTCTAGTTAATTGAGTTGTTTTTTTTTAATCGGATTAGTGTAATATACTTCTATATGATGTTTACATGCATCACGTAAACTTCACCCTATTTGTGTGCAATGCACATTAATATATAAAATAAATTGTATAAGAGCGTAATATATATACAGAAATTGAATAAATATATGCATAACGTGTTAGAATATTCATACGATAATAGAATTTTATTCTTGCAGATTCTTTTCGAATAATGAAAATAAAATGGAATAAAGGTAGTGATATTTTTGTTTTTTAATTGGAGGTGTTCACGTGCAATATGGTCTACCTCTAGCAAGATAGTGGTCCATTTAATCGATAGTTCGATTCTTGCTATTTGATTGTTACAAGTTAGCACATTTTAGCCACTCAATTTGTAGGATTTGAATTTAATTATAATCGATTATGTACAAAATTGTCGGCATAGACTAGTTACATGTGATAAAATGCTATGGTAGTTAGCATGTCAACAGATTAATGCAAACACCGAAATTAAATTCCCTTTTTAAATAAAAGTAAACTATATTTTTTTTTTCCGAAAATAAATTAAAGTAATCAAACCCCTTTTGAGTTTTCCTTTAATGTTTTACGTTACAAATTTATTGTATGTCTGGACGCGAATATTGCCTACAAAAGGTTGTTTTCATCGGTAATCAGTCGGGAAATGATGATTCCGTCACCAAATCTATCGAGAATCGAGGGAATTTTTGTAGTGTAATTTGCCTACACAAATTTTAGTGTCTCTCTATATATTTGATTTGGTTCTGCACTTGCTAATATATTATTCAAATTTATTCAATGATGTTGTATTTATTCAAATTTAAAAAGACGAGGAAATTCACTAGTCAAATTTGGCAATATGCTTGGAATTGAAAGTATAGAATAATAATAGTCTTAGCTAAATTTTCCTATATAAAGAGGAAGTCAAATTAAGTTAGGCAGGACGTTGTAGCTCAAATGACACCTAACCCTAAAATTAAATTATTATTCCAATTAAGGGTGTTAATTAGGCCTTTTATTTTATCATTATTTAGGCTGTTAGGTTGGTTTCCATGAAATCTATGTGTTAGTTGAAAATTGGTATTTGGTAGTTTGATTTGATCAAGTGAAATTATTATGATCATTTGAAAATTTCTTTTTATACAGACTGCAACGGTTGATAAGAAGTATGGTGGACTTGCTCCCAAAAAGAAGCCTCTGATCTCGAAGGTAGTAATGTTTTAAATAATAATATCAATATTATTATTACTAACATTGCCCCCATATCTTAGATTATTTTATCCCCTTTAAAATGGGCTTCTATTAATTTTGTTAATTTCTACCGGTTTTATATATATATATATATATATATATATATATATATATATATATATATATATATATATATCTTTGAATTTTGTTAAAGAAAATGTGCCTCTAAACATGTTAAAAATTTAGAGGCGATTTTAAAGGGGGTTTCAACTTTCAACTTTCATAATATATAATTTAGTTATTTCTCCCTAAAATCAGGACCATGAGCGGGCATTCTTTGATTCGGCTGATTGGGCTCTATGCAAGGTATTTTCGTTGAACTACATTACATAGAATTATTAAACTACATTACATATAATTATGAAAATAACGACAATAATCAAATCATATTTCGAAAAAGAAAAACTAAAGACTACTTATAAATTAAAGGGTCACGATATTTTTATCTTTTTTGTGATATAAAGGGTCACGATAATTTCCAAAAAAAAAAAGGGTTACAAGATCTCTCCCACCCTCTCACGAAAAATTGAATGAATTCTCTCTTTGAATACTTGCTAGATCAAGACTTTACTTACTATTATTATTGCATAATTCAAAATCAGAAACGAACTGATGAAAATAAAATAAAATAAAATAAAATAAAAGGCATCGTGAGATGTTGAAGATTTCTCTCTCTTGCTTAATATAGAAAAAAAAAATCATTATCGTAATTATTTCATTTAAATTACCAGCAAGGGGCAGGAGTTGACCAAAAATCAACAAGTGCTATCGAGACATTGCGACCAAAATTACAGGTATTTTTATTCTTTAATTACTCTAATATTATTTCAATTCTACATACATACATAGATTGTAGCAACTTTGCAGGAGGCGGTATGAATTAGTTTTATATTTTCAAGTGATAAAAAACATTTTGTCAAAATTAATATATACTCCATATAAGTTTGATTTGTTATAATTATATTTGCAGAGAACTCCTCACCAGCAATTGCCTCCTCGAAGGCCTGCTTGTACATCTTAATCGCCACTCATTCTGTATTTATTTTCTTCTTTAATGTATACACTATACAATATATATGTGCTTGGAAAAATATTATTCAGTTCAGTCGCAATTAATTTGCACCAATTTGTTGGGCTCTTTTGTAATTTATTTAACCTTGAGGGGGTAGCCAATTCGAAAATGAAGTACGCCAAAGTTGAAGCGAAAATAGCGAAGAAAATTTAATATCACTATGTAATTTATGATACCCATTTATAGAGGAAATGATATGCTACTCACCTCCCGGTGGGCACCTTCGTGGACACCTCGTCGTTTTATCACGTTTGCATTGCTTTTTTTTTTTTAATTTTTATTTTTATTCTATATTCTAGTATCTTAGAAAATTAATTTACAAATCATAAAATCTAAAAAATACATAAAAATCAAAGCTCGATTTATTTTATTACTCATTTTTTGAAGTTAAAAAAAATAAAAAATTGAACATTGATTTTTTAGATTTTATGATTTGTAAATTAATTTCTAAGATACTAGAATATATAATAAAAATAAAAATTAAAAAAAAGCAATGCAAACGTGATAAAACGACGAGGTGCCCACGAAGGTGCCCACCGGGAGGTGAGTAGCATATCATTTCTCCCCATTTATATACACATAAGACAGTTAAGTACTTTGCTAATGCTATATATCGACGTAATTTACGAGACAAATTGTGGTACGTGATACCTAAATTAATTTAAATTCCTTATTTTATTCAACGATGCATAGTTCTACCTAATAATATACGTATTATATATCGTCGTTTAAGAATGCGATGCCTTCAAACCATTAGGCCAAATAGTTTTTTATTTTTTAGATTCTGTATGAATATGCACATTGCTTGCTCACCTTTTTCAACCTACGTTAGTGACATTAATGGAAAAATTATATTTGTAAAAGAAATTCAAAATATGCTTAGTGAGTTGCAAAAGAGAAATTCAAACGCGATGATTAATATTTTCAACGATTTTATTCGAAATATGTGAGACAAAAAGAAAAAGAATTATCAAGACGATATATTTTGTATATTTCTGCTGGTGTGGATATATAGCATAGAAGTATTTGGATGAGTTAATAGATTTTTTTCGAAATAATAAATATAATGCAGGAGTAAAAAAACTTGTAATTTATTAACATGCAAGATTTATTAGGAGGAAAAGAAACAGAATACATTAGCTCAAATTAATATCTTCAGCCAAAAAAAAGGGCGGAAATTATTAAAGCAAAGCGACCAAAATTTATACTACAAAACTTTCAAGAGTAAAATCGAAATTCCATTCTCAACCCCTCCCCCCCCCCCCAAAAAAAAAAACACACACACAAAAAAAAAAAAACCGAAATTTCACATCTTCCGATCACCGGTTCGATTTACAACCCGTTTCAGTTTAAATAAGGAAAAAAAAAAAAAAAAAAAAAAAAAAAAAACATGAGAAAGCTATGAGAAAGCTTTACTATGAGAAAGCTTTCATTGCCGAATTTACTATGAGAAAGCTTTCATCTTTGGCTTGTAGGGTTGCACCTCAAATCCAAAATCTCCCTGAAAATTTCCACATCCCAAAACATTCCACAAATCCGTTGCCCTCGAAGCTGAAACCTCTCGGCCAAAACCGCGTAGTTTCTACAACGGGTAAGCCTGAATTCAGAGACTCAACTTCTGCTTCAATTTCGGCTCCTAAATCTCACATTTCTGATCGTGATCGAAAATTTAAGCCGAGGCCCATTGATCGTGGATACTTAGCTGAAATTCTGTCTAGAAAAGACTGGTTTTTGCTGCTAAATCACGAGTTTGGTGCTAAAAGGGGTAATTTGAATGAACAGATTGTGGTTAGTGTTTTGCATAACCAGGAAAGGGCTATATGTGCGCTGCGATTTTACGTCTGGGTTTCTTATGTTAGTGCTTCTCTTGCGAGTAATCAATCAGTTCGTTTTGCTTTGGCCAATGCCCTCTATAGGAAAGGTCCAGTTCTGTTAACTAAGGAGTTGATACAAGACATTAGAAACTCAGGTTGTAGAGTGAATGAGGAGTTGCTTTGTGTTTTAATCGGTAGTTGGGGAAGATTGGGGTTGGCAAAGTATTGCACTGAGGTTTTTGAGCAGATTTCTTATTTAGGGATTAGTCCCAGTACTAGATTGTACAATGCAGTGATAGATGGGTTAGTGAAATCGAATTCTCTCGATTTGGCTTACCTCAAGTTTCAGCAAATGGCGGTGGATAACTGTAAACCAGATAGATTTACATATAACATCCTCATTCATGGAGTTTGTAAGGCAGGTGTAGTCGATGAGGCCCTTCGACTGGTGAAACAAATGGAGACGGTGGGATATTCGCCTAACGTTTTCACGTATACAATCTTGATAGATGGATATATCAAGGCTAAGAGTATAGATGAGGCATTTAGGCTTCTTGAGACGATGAAGGCTAGAAAAGTTAGCCCAAATAATGCAACATACAGATCACTTGTATACGGTGTTTTTAATTCTCTTTCCCCGATTAAAGCTTTTGAGTTGTTATCGAGATGGGAGAATAGTGAACCCAATCTGCCTCAAGTGGTTTATGATAGTATACTTTATCATCTTTGTGATAATTCTCTAGCAAAAGAGGCAGCTAAGTTTTTTAGGAAAGCTGATGCCCGAGGTTATGTTCCTGATAGTTCGATATCTAACATTGCAATGACTTGTATGATTAAAGGGTTAGATCTTAAGGAGACATGCAAGATATTTGAGTATTTGGTTAAGAGAAAGGTGAAGGTAGATTTATGCACTTGTTTAGCACTTGTTGAAGCCTTGTACAAATCAAAGAAAGAAGAGAAGGGCAATCGATATTTGAGATGGATACTTCAGGAAGGACTTGTGAACAGTGTGTTCTCATATAATATGGTGATTGACTGCTTTTGCAGAGCTGAGATGATGGATAGAGCAGTAGAAACTTTAGGGCAGATGACACAGAAGGGTTTTCTTCCTAATGTTGTGACTTTTAACACCCTTATTGCAGGTTATTGCAAGTTGAAGGATGTACCTAAGGCACGAGAAATGGTACTGATGCTCGTTGATCATGGCTTTAAACCGGATTTGTTCACCTTCAGCACGATAATTGATGGCCTTTGCCAGGCTAATCAGACTGTCGATGCTTTTAATTGTTTCGAAGAGATGGTGGAGTGGGGAATCACTCCTAATGCTGTCTCATATAATAGTCTAATTCGTTCTTTGTGCATCTCTGGGAATGCTTCTAAAGCGATGAAATTATTGAGGAAAATGCAAATCGATGGAGTGCAGCCTGATATTTATACTTTCAATGCTCTAATAAAGAAGTATTGCAGAGATCATAAGATCGATAAGGCCAAAAGGCTTCTGAAAAGCATGTTAACTCTGGGGTTGCGTCCTGATAATTTTACGTACATTGCTTTTATCAATGCATTCTGTGAGTGTGGGAGGATTCTTGAGGCGAAGGGTTTGTTAAAATCTATGGAGAATAATGGTTGTAGCCAGATGCTTATACGTGCGATTCATTTATTGAAGCTTTGGTCAAGTCTGGAAAGTCTCAAGAAGCCACAGATGTATGGTTGAAATATAAACATAAGGGACTGACTTTGAAACCTGTTCCTTCTAGATCAGATGCTTCAGTTGTTGATTGTTTATCGAAAAGATGAACAAATTTCCGTTTCTTTGTCAACCTTCGATTTGAGTTGTATATGTAATTTGTTCTTGGACAGCCCAAGATGCATGGCTGAAGTTGAAAGGAAAGGGCTTGCCATGCCAGTACTTGATGCCAGTTCATATGGCTCTTTGGTTGGTTATTTATTTTATTATTCAATATTGCTAGTTGCTGTTTATCCTTTATTCATATTCATATTCAGTATTTAGAATTCTATTATATATTCTACTGATTTCTCGAGTTTTTATTATTTACCTCAAAGATAAGTAGAAAATTGCATCTTTTGATCATATGTACCTCCAATATCTTAGGGCGAACTGTATATTGAATTAGAATGGAATCTGGACATGAAGATTAACTCACATGAGGTAGAAACAAACTACTTGAAGTCGATAGGCTGCTGTTTAAACTGGTAGCCGTTTACATCCCACCTGAATCATTTTAGTACTCTTGCTCAATATAAATCATGCCTAGATGAATAAGTGTTATTATTTAAATTTAGTTACTAATGGTTGTTATTGGCGGAGCATTTACTTCTCTTTGCTGATATATAGTACTCCCTCCGGCTCAAGATTCGTGACACCTTTATTTTCCTTCTTTTCGGCACATATTTCCACGCTTCTCGATAATGAGTTTTAAAATATTTTTCGAAGCATTTTTTGTTTTACAGGATACTACAACATTCATAGTATCCCGTAAATGAAAAAATACTTCAAAAATATATTTTAAAACCCATCATCGAGAAGCGTGGAAATGCGTGCCGAAAAGAAGGAAAAGAAAGGTGTCACGAATCTTGAGCCGGAGGGAGTACTTGTTTTTCCTCTGATAGAAGTAAACATTTATGCTCCAAGTACTGGTCAATCTCGAGTTTAGAGTTCTGCATGTAATTACATGTGTAGGACTAACAATCAATACTTTGTTATCCACTGCATATTGCATTATATCGCTTGTATGAAGAGTGTAGAAGGTATTGATTCTGCTTCTTTCTCCATATGTGGTCAGGACATTAATATCTATGGGGGAAGCTCTTGCACTCCAATGATGAAAACAGAATTTCTTGCTGGGAGGTGTTGCTGATGATTGAGGACCTAGTGACGTGGATTATCATGGGAAAGAAATAGGATCTCTCTTAAAGAATTAGTTTCAGTTGTGATTATCCAGGTTGGCCTAGCTTCTGAGAAATAGGATCTCTCTTAAGTGAATGAGCCTTTGTATTGTTCATTACTCAACAATCTTGAGTGGAACTACTTACATGTAGTTTTCATCTTGTATATCACCTTTGTATCTGTATTACTCATAAGGTATGCAGTATGGTTTCAAATAATAAAGACAATATGTTGAGCTCCTACTAAGTTTTTGAACTTCTAGTGCCTTGTTACACATTATTTTCTTAATATTCCTGTAGAACTACCTCAATTTCGATGTACAGATCTATATAACCTTGATATTCAGTGAGGATGAGAGTGTGAAGCAGAACTTTTCCAGATTGTTGTACAGTCGAATAGGTTTGATTATTATGTGATATAATTGATGAGTTCAGCTAAGTTTTGCATTGTAAAAAACTTGAATCGTTTCACTATTTTTTTGTTTGCTCAATGAAATGTGAAGAGTTTCATCCAGGTTAACAGATGAGTGTTTACGTTACAATTTAGTTAAATATGGTTGTATGTAGTATAGTTTCTAAGTGATCCTTACTTTTACTACAAGTTTTCATATGCAGGTTTGATTTCTTGACCTTTAACAAAAGTGTGTGTCAAAGTTGGTGTGAACTGTCCAACCATCCTCCTTCAAGGTTTCACCATTTCTGCAGTAGATTACCCATACTTTAACTCTTTTCTTGATGTATTAATTTCTCTATTTCTTCCTATGATAATCAATTAAATGTACACAGGCATTTTTTTTTTTGGTAGTTGATGTAATTTCTCTATATATACTTCTAATCAATATTCCCTTTCTGTATTTTGAAGAAATGGCACTCTCACCATCCACTCATCATCGCCTTCTACTCCAACTTCTCCTTTACATATTTGCATGCAGTTGCAAATTTGGTATAATAACCATAGTTTATTGCCATTATCATTCAAGAACTCTTCTGTACATGCTGGGATTTACTTATTTATTTATTTTTCCTGATATTCTTTTTGTAGGAATGGCATTTGATTACCCCCATCTAGGAGCTGCAGGTGTAGTGGCAGACCAGTATTTGCCGAAAGCAGAAGGCGAAGGAGAGACGGATCGCTTCTTTCCTCAAGCCGGAATCATAGGCCTCTCTCCTTCTCGTATCTTCAACAAAGCTCTCAGATGCCTCAAGCCGAACTACGTAAGTGATCGTACGTAGTAGAGAATCTCTAGCTCTGATCATCAACACATTCTTGAAACGGGACCTGTTCTTGCAGATTTACAATAGCTGTGATGAAGAACACAGGCTCACCGAGAATGGAGAGCTGCACGTGACGCCCGAGTACAGAGAGGAGTACTGCAAAGGGCCATGTTTGAAGGAGACGAGGCACGCTCTCGACTGCATGAACGGAATCTTGAAAGGGTTCGTGTTCCTCAATAGGGCAACGTTGGAAGATGTGCGCGATACGATCGAATCCGGATGCTATGGACCTAAAAGAGGTGTGTAAATGACTAGAGAGTAGTGGTTATAAGTTTACTTCTTTAAGTATTATGTGAAACATTAATTTTTGATGTTTTGTGTTGTTAATAGGTAATTTTAATGTTCTTGAACATATTCAAGCTAACGATGGGGGCGAGAAGAAGGTGTATAATGCCGTTTATGCATCTATATTGATGATTGCTATGTGGAGACTACTGTAAATTGGTTTCACAGTCTGAGAGTTTTTATATTATTAATATGTATACATTTTCTCCGATCATTGGGGAAGCTTCTATTGTGAAAACTTCTCTATTTATGAATGAATATTTTTTTATTATTATTGTGAATTATGGATTGTGAAGTGAAGTCTCGTCCACGTTCTATTTTTTTCCCCCTTTTTAATAGTGGTGTTTGATAAAGTTATGGTGTTCTAAAGTCTAACCAACAAAATAGAAAATCGGTTGTTTCATGTTTGTATTTCCTTAACGTTGGTTGATTGAAAAGTGAACAAAGTAAAATGAGAAGGGGAGAGAGAACTAAAATCAACGTGAAACAACACTAGAATTAAAAGGCCCGATTGAGCCTCCATTAGTGAACAATAGATAAGATTTTTTACAATGCTTGTGCTTATCCCAAAAACTTGAACTAAATATCCATTCTTGCAAAATGGATACAATACTCTGTCCGTTTCATTTCATTTGGCTCATTATTTGAGTTTATATGAAGTATAAAATAATAAAATGAGATAGAAGTAATATAATCTAACATTCAATTAAGAAAAAAAAAATCTACATAATGTTTAATGGAGAAGAAGATTAAATTCAAGAAAACATGCTACAGGTTATCCCCGGCTTTGAAACTGCTATAGTTTCATTTATTTTCATTTTCATATTATTGCAACACTCTTTTAATAATGATAAAAATATATCAACAATTCAGCCTTTATGTTAATCACCAACAAATATTTAATTTTCTTTTGGCTATCTAAATTCTACCATAATTGAGTGGAAAATCACACTTAAAATAACATCCAACATCCAATATGTATCGATTGCAGCAGACACCGAGCCGCTTCACCTTCTTGGACAACACATATTTTTCGTGAGCCCTAACGATGAATCCATGCCTCCAATGTGGTCATCAATTGGTGGCATATTGCATTGTGGTACTATTGGGACGAATGAACCATTTTTCTTGTATATTAAAATGTGAATTTGATAATGTGAAAATGTACTTTGTGAGGCATAATGAACAAGTATAGGACGTGTGCCATCCTTAATAGGAGCTTCAAATCTGTCTAGGAATCCATACATGCATGTGCAGTCACCATCATGACAATTACATATTGCATTTTTCAATTTTCCTTAACAATATCTTGGGATGTTGGAGGAAAATTATGTCAAAGTAAGATAATTATATGCAATTAACATAGCAAAATATGTTCTCACTTTTTTTTGCACCGACGAGTGTTGTTTGATCCCCACACAAGAAAAAAGACATTTTTGACACCATTTATATAATGCATTTTTCACGTGTGTCTTTACATTGCCTGCCATTACGGTCAAAATAAAAGTAATATGTACAATACACAAATAGAGAAGATTGAATACATGTATATATTAATGTGAAGGAATTACATAAAAATTAAAATAACAATATATGTTGTATACAATTTTGCTTAAGCACATGTGGGGATTGTTGGAAATTGAGTACACGAACTTGCCTTCGGGCGATATAAAAATTACAACGTAAAGAAGATTACAAGCGAACATAATCTAGCTAGAGTTGAGTCGAGAAAAGTCCTCTTTCCGCAAGATAAAATAAGCCCATGTAGTACTCTCGGTTTTGGCGTATCGTCCCCAAAGATAAAACGGCTTCGTTCACTTGATAGTAGCACCACAAATCAAGTGACTCCGGCGAACTGGACGAGGTTTGAGAACTGAGCAACAAATGCTCCTAAAATCTAGAAAGATGCTATGAAGTGCAAAGGATGATAGGAGAGAAGAGAGAACTCGAAGTTCGGTGTGTTCTTCAACTCCAAATGCCTCCCCTTTATATAGCACTCAAGGGGGGGAGCCAAGGGATACACCATGATGGCTCGTCATCAATACCTTGGCAGTTACAACAACCGAAAAGCCAAAGGTCTGGCGGTTACGGAAATCGAAAAGCCAAAGGTCATCAGCTCTATTAAGAGCTCCGGTGGTTACGACGGGTGAACGAAAAGTTTCCCGATTCAACATACCATTTCTCACTCACCAAAAAACGGTTTTGAGAAATCGAATACGTTACGATTATCTACCCGACAAGTAGAATAATCCTACATTATTTAATTATCCAATTAAATAATTTAACCACCACAAAATTGATTTAGATTCAAAACCAATTTTGATCGCTTCATTTTTGACACATATGTGTTGAACCTTAACAAACAAAATCAAAAGTTAAATCGAGATGGAGATGAAGTGAACATATTTTAGTATCAGTTCACATAATTTGTACCCCTCACATTAACTAGAATTGATAAGTAACATAGTTGATCTTTTTGATGTCATGCATTACCTGTGGGTATGATTCAAGAGATAAGTACTCTTATTCTTTATTCCAAAAAATGATTTGTTTATATTATTGCTAATTTTCTATGTGATTTTGTGAATTTGAGTTAATCTCAAGATAAATGCTTATACAAAAATTGTATACAAGAAATTGCTGAGAAAAAGGGTTTAAAGTATCCATCATACGAGATGGTCAAGTCGGGGTTGTCACTCAAATCTATATTTGTGTCAACTGTAGAGATAGGGTTTGAGAGTTTTTAAGGTGTCGAGACTACAACCAAAAAGAAGGCGGGATGAATGCAGTTGAATATGCGTATTGTGCTCTTACGAGAAATACGAAAATGATGACTGAGAGATAGTGTAAAGTTCTATACTCCCTCCGTCTACGATCTTTAGACACTAATACTATATTGAGACGTCCACCATCTATATAGACACATTCCTTTTTTAGTAATAGGCCCACAACTTTAACATTTTACACTTTATCACTTTAATATTCACAAAAATTTTAGAGAGTCCCACCATTATTCTACTTTAACACTTTAACACATTAATTTATTAATATATCATCACAATGCATTAAAGTGTCTGCCAAAATTTTTGTGTTTGAAGATTGTGGACAGAGGGAGTATTATTTTTTTGGGAAAGAGAGTTCTATTTTTATTTATAACCTAAGTTAACAAGAATGACTTTTCTTGAATGGATTACCAGGTTGTACCAAAATGAAAAGTCAAAACTAAGATAGTAGATGGAGATAGAGTAAACATATTTTAGTGTCAGTTCACATAATCTATACCCATCACATCGACTAGAATGGTCACATCGACTAGAATGGATAATTACTTTGTTGATCTTTTTGATTTCAACTTACCACTTCCATGTATTGGAGGTGTATGTACAACTTTTCTTGTAAATTGCAATAAAAAAAAATATAAAAAAAAAATACACCGGTAAAACTGTGCATACTCCATCAGCTACATCTTCAAAATTGATTTGAATTAATACACCGGTAAAACTGTGTATACTGCAATCAAAAGGAGAGCATGTCAAATCAAGACAAACATAAAATACAAAATAAAATACATGTCGAACTCAAGACACATCATTTTGTTTTTGTTACACGACAAGCAAACTTGTACAAACTCTCCATGTTCTTCATTTGGAGGAGGACCCCTCACTTAGAGTTTGCAAACTTTGAGGGATCACTTTGTGTAAGTGTTTTTCCCAAATTGGGGAATGGCAAAACTTTCAATTTTTAGCTTCACGATAGAAAAACTTAGGCTTAAAAAGTTGAGTTATATATTGTTGGAGCTGAGAGGTCGTTAGGTCTTAGGACTGTATTTTGTTTCTTGAAAGGATAGACCGCGGATTGATGGTGTACGACATGGACACTAGGAAATTAAAACAATAAGGGATTGATGGTGTAAAAGAGTAATAACACTCTTGCAAATGTTGCTCATGCTCTTGCAAATTTTGCAAATTCTGATGATTGTACAATGACTTGGAAATGTAATTTTCCGGCATGGTTGGTAAACATTGTACACACTCATTTATTATCTTAATATAAGCCTTTTTTCCCCCTCAAAAAAACCACTTACCCGTTCTTATGGGTTAGTCCAGTAGAAGAAAATATCGAGGTACACGAACATTAAACCAAGCCCGATTGGGTTCACAGAAAACACCATTGACTTATCGCCATAAACCATTGGAAAGCTGTATAATATCCAAAACATGCAATTCATGGATGCTGCAAGGTAGTTTATGACTATCCTAGAAAAATACAACTTGTTCTTCATGTTGAGAGTGACGTTTACATCAAGGGCTTATTGGGAAGCTGTGAAGAAATGCTTGATTCAGGATAAAGAAGATTAGTGTAAGTTTTGAACATTAGCAATGTTGTTGATTCTGTATTCCTCAATGAAGAAATTGGTTGAAGAACGCAATTTCTGGCAATGGTTGTAATTAGATGATCATGTGTAATAGGATTAGCATGATGCATAATTTGTAACAATGGTAACCTGATAACTATAATTATGCAAAACTATATTCTATCTTAATTACAAAAAGCTATGGATTAATAAACAAAATATCATATCTTTTTTCACGAATTACAGATCGCCATGAATAACCATATACTTTCTTTCTTCCAAGAAATAATCCAGTATCAAATGAATCTAAGATAATCAAAATCTTTAATTATATTAAAAACTTTTTCAAGTTTGAACTGCATAGAACAATATAAGAAGTCATAAAACATTGGATATCCAATGCCATCTTGATAAAAGCCCTCCACCTATCAAGGCATAATCAATCAGCCACCATTGGTCTTCTCAAATTGAGCTTTTGAAGTGTTCATGAAGAAAAGAGAATTTATGTTCAAAAAAGAGAGAGAGAGAGTATGGCAAAGGTTTTGGCTGTAAATTGGGAAACTGAACTAGTTGGTGTGCCAATTTAAGCGTGATACTACTCAATTAAGACCAAAAATAATTAGTGCCTTGAAAAACATCATGATGTATTATTTTAATAATTAAATCTTTATATATTTTGTGAAAACATATGTGACATTTGAGTGGGAAAACAAATGGGGAATCTGGTTATGTTTTTTTATATATAATAGATGATTATCTTGAGAAGAATCAGACAAACCTAACCCACTAAAATTAGAAATTCATTGCATGAGAATGAATCGGGGTGCCGTTGAGCAAGATAACCATTTATTATCAACTTTTCTTATGCTCATAACCACAATTCTCATTATTGTTTTGTTAATTTCTCTGCATTACTAATTTTTTTAACTCTTCCACGAGTACATATGTGGGATTGTGTACTCATCCCATAACTTGAAAGTTTATTCGTTGCTGGATTCATTCAAGCATATACAATATTTGATTATAATTGTTGAAGATATATGAATTACTGCTTTATTGTCAATTAATTGCATTAAATTATTAATTAATAAGTAAAAGCTATGAGAATTAAAAAAATAATCATAAAAACTTTAAATAATTTTACATGGAATGAAGATTATTATTATTATTATTATTATATTGACGAGACATAATAAACAAATTGTCATGAGCGGAAATTGTATTTTGCTTCAACTTTATCAGTTAAATATTCTCTCCGTCCACAAAATCCGTGCCCCATTCAACTTTACTTTAAAATATTCGCATCGTTCCCAAAATATGTATTCGATTTTAAAATATGTGCCCCATTTTAATATATATTAATACATGTTAAATGGGGTACGATGTGTTCGACTTTATGGGAAGTAACTAGTCAATTTTTTTTCAAGAAAATAAATAAAAAGAAAAGTAATGACACTATGTGAAATTAGTGAAATTTTATGTATTTGCAAATTACAATACTTGGATATGTTCCTACTAGCCACTCAATTATAACATATGCCAAAAGTTGGGAAGTATTTTTTGGTTATTATTATTATTATTATTATTATTATATAATACTTGAATGTTTTCGTTTAGTCCGTCATGCAAAACCTGAAATGTCCACGGGAAGCCACCAAAAGAAAAAAACACTCATGATACTGAACTCATTGAAGGAAAAAGAAAAAAAAAAAAAAAAGTTGCAATATAAAGAGTCCAATTTGATTTAGAAGTCAACCCAAGTGCACACCATGTCGACATTAAAAACACTTTTTTAAAAAACAATAAAATCCCAAACATCTATTTTAACCTTAAAAAAGAAAAAAAGAAATACTCCCTTTCTAAGCACTCCTTCAAAACGACACAGTTTTATCACTTGAAACCCCAATTCCCAATCATAGACGGAGAATCAAGCTCCTGGCGCAACATTCGTTGATTTCTCGCCGGGAAAATGAGGCGGCCGGCATACTCTACTTCTTCGATCAATTTTAGTTCCATGACGCGGAAGATCGACGTCGACAACCGGATATCTCTCCGTAATTATTATCGTATCGCCGATAACCTTCTCAAACAGGTCATTACTCACAAACGAGGATGTGTTTGATCATTTTATTTATTTATTAATCTGATGAATTTTGAATCGATAGTATGCTAATTGATTTGATTCCCGTCAGGAATTGTCATCATGGAGCTTAAATTCAGTTGATTACTTTTGATATTGTTCAAGTTATGCGCACCTAAAGTTGCTTCTGGTGTATTTTGCGGTGAATTTAGTTGATGTGGAATTACTTTTTTTTTTCTTCTTCTTAATTTTTGATGGGGAGAAATTTGAATGAGCTGATCTTAAGCTTCGAAGTTACTTGTGCAATGGCAACCTGCGGCATTAATTGACTTCAGAAAATGTCCATGATCAGTTAAAATATATGTGAAGGACTTTAAATACACGAACTTCAGATGATTTATTCATAGATCATTCGTTGTGCAGGCCAATATATATAGGGAGGAGAAAAACTTGATCGACTTGTATGTTATACTGCTAAGATATTCAAGGTAAATGCCTTTTACTGCTTAAACATCTGGAATTGTTCTTTTCTATGTCCTTAATTAATTAGGAGAGACTGATGCTTTTGGGATTTGCCCTGAATTCAAACAGTTTGGTGTCTGAAACTATCCCATACCATAAAGATTACCATGTTTTATATCCCAAAGAAAGATCTTTCTATAAGAAGGTACGTAATTATCCAGTAATTTGTATGCTTAGTCAAGGTTTGGTTGATAAGGTAATTGATTATTTTGCTCGATGCCATGATATTGCAGAAATTGCTTACCGTGCTAGATGAGCTTGAGAGTTTAAAGCCGAAAGTGCGGCGTCAACTAGATGAACTGGAAAAAGCTAACACCACTAGCAAGACGAATCAGTTTGATGGTCCAACTAGTATTTCCTATACATCCTCGATTAGTAACAAAGCCTCCTTGATCTACAGTAGCAAGCAGGTATATGGTGAGATTAAAGGTTTTGTTATATTCTAAAACCTTCTTTTTAACTTATGCTTTTGTCTCAGATGCCGCAACCAATTACAGCGCCTTCATCTTCACTGAAGCAAAATAACGGTTACACTCAATTTTATTCACCGAGTCCGGTTGAGTCTCAATTCCAGAAGATGTGAGTGCATTACGATAAACTTTATATCTTAATATCTAAATCCATCAAGTTGTTCATTTATAAATCTAAAGCCTTCTTTGATGTAATGCTACTTAGAAACTTTCATTGCTCGGTATATTGTTTAGGTCTCGATGGACCATTTCTCTTTTGTTCGTTGTAGTGATTTTTTTTCATGGCCTCTTTCAGTTTGCTTCATGTTCTTTACTGTCTGCATGATCTACTGGATATCTCAGACCAAGTTTCTTTTGAATTATTTGAGAAGATTCTGTATAGAATATCCATTTGGCTGCGTTGCATGTTCTGATCAATTTCTGCATTTTGCAGGTCTCTTGGTTTGCCTCCACCAAAGCAGGAAACATTATCCAGGCATTCATTGTTAGGACCAACTGGTCTTCATGGTCAATGGCTCGGGCCTAGGGCTGAGATTAAGGTAAAGCTGAATCTTCTTTATTTTACTTCCCTCGTGAACAAAAAATCAACTATTCTATTCAAAAGTGGTTGACTTCTTTCTTGCTTCGCAGGTTAGTTATCCAACGAATATTGCTGTGGATGCGAATGATTTCTCAAGGTATGGGGTCTACCTATGTCAGATTAAGTGTTTCCTTTTCTTTTTGCCTCCATTTCCTTGTTGTTTGGTGGATATTTAAGTTAATAAGAAAGCTGTTTTTGCTTTCGTGGTTAAATGTATTTGCATTGGATGCCTAGATCAATACAACAAGCATGCAACCATTCCTACTGCAAATTAATTGCTTTAAACATTTCAATCTTGTATCACTACTTTTATAGCCTGAACCAGGTTGGGCAACAAGAAATTGTGGCAACACAAGATAGTGATTCAAATGCAGAAAAGTCAGCAATAGAGTCCGTTCTATCTTTGGATGATGGCAGATGGCTAGCTGAGGAATCTGGTCCCCAGGGGAACTCAGAGAGTAATGATTTCCAATTAAGCAATATCAGGCAACCTTCTCCGCCTCCTGTCCTGGCACAAGTGATGCCTGAACGTCGTCCAATATCTCCATCAAGAGTTGCTGACCCAAGGCCAGGACCAAAAGTCTCTCAGGATGGATTGCCTAGTTCCAATTCTTACCAAGATCTTCACATTGTGAGTGTGTTGCATTTATTCTTGACCTTGTATGTGTCAGAGTCTAATTGAAACCCTTTCGTAGTAGATTTAAGTTAGAATAGACCTTCCATTGTTTCTAAGACATCATATTGCATTTATGACGTGCTATTTATTTTTACGTCTTTTGTGGACAATGCTTTATGATTAACATGTGTTTTGCCTATGTTGTAGCCAGTGAAGATAATGGACGATTTTTTGAGATTGGCACGAGAAAATACTAAAAGGAATCTGGAAACCTGTGGCGTTCTTGCTGGTTCACTTGTAAGTCTTCAATTTCCTTAAACTGCTTTTGGTAGGGTAAAAGTATGATAGCTAAGCTAATGTTTGCATTTTGATTGTATTGCAGAGTAATAGGGTATTTCATATTACAACGCTCATCATCCCAAAGCAGGAGTCGACTTCAGACTCGGTAGTTCATACGACTTGACTTTTTGATTTGTGATGTTCAGCTTGTCACTTCAATTTTTTTTCTTCTCTTCTCTCGCAGTGTCCTTTCCCTCTTTAAACTCTCCAATTGTGTGCTTCCACTCTTTAACCTCTCTGATAGTGCGTCTCACCCATAGCGGGCTGCAAATGATCTATTATAAAAATTTGGAATATTTTAAAACTCTTCCAAGTCAAATGAATATTTCACTGTGAACTTTGTTATTGACAACTGCTTAGCTCCCTACAAGTCCTGTATTTATGTACATACTGCCAATTGACACATTATCTATGTTACTACTTATCAAGCTAAAAGACTGTGTATTATCTTATATAAGATTCTTTTCTTTACCCTTCAGTGTCAAACTTTGAATGAAGAAGAGATTTTTGATGTTCAAGACAAACGCTCGCTTTTTCCTCTTGGATGGATTCACGTAAGTACAGCATTCAGCTATTCTTCTGTCTCATTTTCTTGTTATGTATAGTACACTTAGATTATCCTACCATTTCATCATATACTTTCTATTCAAGGGGAACAAGGTGGTTGCTGTTGTTGGTTGTGATTCATGTATTTATGTTTTACCATAACCTAAGCTAATTTACTTGCATTGCAGTTCTCCTTTTCTGTCTTCTTTGTTCATAGAGAGTACTGAATACATTTATGTATCTGTCTCTACTTGTCACAATCTGACTGTTCTCGTACAAGATTCTGTTTCATTTGATTTGAAGAGGCAAACTATGTTACTTTTTTTAGTCCAACTTCTTTGAAAAGGCAAACTACAGATGGAAAGAAAGGATGGAAACTCATATGAAACCATATGAAAACAACTCGGTTTTTGTTTGCGTAAAATGTCATGCAGATATCATATTCTAAGTTTGGTTTATTTTTCTGTTGCTTTGCAGACACATCCAACACAAACGTGCTTTATGTCTTCTGTTGATCTTCACACTCATTATTCATATCAGGTAATATACTCGTGTGTTTATGGTGGAAAGTAAACATGCTGAAGATGTTATAGTTGGGATGTGTTTGTCATGTGATGGGAAAAAAGGAGATGTGTTCAACATCAATTAACTTAGAACTCTCTATAAGATTATTATCATTCCAATGTTAATTTCTTTTGCTTTATTTTCTTGCTTGCCAATGTATCTCTTTCGACTTGTATCTAGGTCATGTTGCCCGAAGCAGTTGCTATCGTCATGGCTCCTACAGATGCACAAAGGTGGATGTTTCTTCCGACTTAAAAATAAAATTGATTTTTCTTTTGTAAGATTAGATTCTTCCACAGAAATCATAATATCTATCAGTGACAAGAAGATTGACTGTAATTTATATATTTATCGCAGTCCTCATGGCATATTCCACCTCTCTGACCCTGGTGGCGTCTCTGTTATTCGAAACTGCCAACAGCGTGGTTTCCATCCTCATGAAGAGTCGGAAGATGGAAGCCCAATATACGAGCATTGCTCCCATGTTTATATGAACGCCAAATTGAAATTTGATGTGGTCGATCTTCGTTCCGCATGAGTAATGGTTGTTACATCAAATTATGCAGAAAAAAGAGCAACTGGAGACATGTACAGGTCCATTGACAAATTTACCAAATGCTGATGATTTATGTGTATCCATTCCTGAATCTTGTAAATCGGCTTTAACTTTGAGTACTTAATATAGACTGCTTGGGTTATGGTTGATGACATGGCCTTTCTGTAATTATCATGACTGAGTATTATTTTTTGTATTGCATTTACTGTATGATTTTGTTTATATTCTTCCCTCTCTCTCTCTCTGTGCGCACACAAATTCGCAGGGACTTGTAAATTTATTAAATGGCTCTGAAGGTACAATCTGAAAAAAGTATAAGATGACATTATAATGAACAGTGACAACAAACTAACAAACTACGAATTAAAATCGAAGCAAAACTGTATAATTTATGTTTCAAAGTTAATCAAAGAACCAAGATATCAGCGACTAATTCATCTATCAAAGAATTAAGAATCCTCGACTCGATCTGTATCCCGACTTCGGATCGTTCAATGTCATAATCAAGCCATCTCCCATACAAGCTACTACTCATATCATTTTCCACAAGCTCATCCACCATGAAATCTCCCATGGAGCCCCACCTCAAAATTTCTTTACACACATCTTCAGCTAATTTCTCCTTCCTCTTCACCGCCCTCACGCCTTTATCCCATAATTCATATCCTCCTTTACCACATCCTCTGCATCTCATGTCCATGCATTCTTTCACACATTCAAATATCAGCCTTCTATCTGTGCTTGAGACGGCACTTCCATTAAGGTACTTCTTCTTGTGCTTCTTCTCCATTTGATCAAAATGTTGAGGATTGATGATCTCATTAGATCTTCCCATTGCATAATTGTTAAACATGAGCTCAATGTTGCACAGTGTTTCCTTCACGTACTCGAATTCCCAGCTTCGTGATTTCTCATGTTTGGACGAGGTTGAAGAAACTGAGTCTGATTCAGGTGGAAGGAATGTGTTTGTGGAGATAGACTGAAGTGAGGAACACTTGTTACCACCTGTGATAAGCAATAGTTAGTTCATTAATCTTGAAATAGTTTGCTTATGAAATCTGAGTTTATGTACGAGATAAAGCATGTGCTGTACCTTCTGTAGCATGGTTGCTGTCTGCACTATCTGATGAATTGCAGCTCTCTGTGAAGGAAGAACGTTCTAGAACAGAAACTGGACTTGGAAGCCGGTGATTGAGAAATGTGCTTTCTTCTGGAATGTTCTTCTGTCCATTGATCATACTCTTTTCTTGCAGCATCCCCTAAAACGAAGGTCGTTAATTAGCTTGTAAAAAAATATATCAGGACTTTAAACAAATCTTCATATGTACAAATATTTAGGTAATGAAATATGAACAAAAGTCATATATCAGCTGTTTCTTGCTATGCTTCTTTTGCCAAAGAACAAGATCGAAATTGATATACCTCAAAGTTTTGACCAGCCACGAATAATCCTTTAGAATCTTGAAGGGAGTATGAAGTAGACCCCAATTGGCCTAAAGGATCAAATGAGTAATCTCCATCTTTCGTTAGAGAAACTGGCCTTGATTTCTGTTGGGAGAAATCTACCTTATGAGCCAATTCTTTAAGTTGCAGCTCTAGATATGAGCTCAAGGATTCGCCTCCTTTGATGTTATGCCCCAAGAAAGTGAACTTTGAAGAAGCCATACCATCGGAATTCAGCATCATCCTTTTACTGGGAGAATCTGCTGTGAAGATCTTGCTGTTATCTTGAAAATCATTAGACCTCATTGGAGAAGTGAACGTGAAAGATATAACATCCCTTCCTCCCTTTCCACTATTTGAATCCCAACTACTTCGTGTATCCATTGCATCAGTAGACTGGATAACTTTGTCATCTTTATCCCTCTGACTTTTATCAGAGGTGTAATCCCCTTCAATGGACCTCTTTTTTTTACGAGTAACTCTTTCTGAGGTAGAAGACGCCGAATTGCTTTCATCATCTTTTACTTTTGAACTCGACTTCCTAGAACTCTCTTTGGATGTACCTATAGGTTTACTAGAATTCTGTCTCCTTGAAGAAGACGGATCTCCTTTAACTGCTTTTCCACCTTGTAAGTTGGACTTCAAAGGCAACTTCCCTCTATCAACAATGCAATTCTGCTTCTGATTATTCTGTCGAAGCACACTAGAATTTTTCTGGGTGGATGGTTTCTTAAGCGTACTCTTCTCTCCCCTCGACTGACTAGTAAACAACATATTTGGATTGGACAGGTTCGTTTCTCCCTTGCTACTAGTCGAGCTTAGAGCTTCTCGTTTCTGTACATTGGCCTTAGCCTGAAGTGCAAGTGAAATTGACTTCCCTTTACTTTTCACACCCGAAGAAACTTCGGTAGAATCTTGAAAACTGCAAACTGACATTGAATCTATTGAGCCACTATTCGAGCTCTTATTCACAGAGTTTTGAAGGTTTCTGTGCTTAGCCGCCTTTGGTAATGGTTTTTGCACAGCTTGGACCTTCTCTTTCAAATCCCTCACTTTCAGAGGCACTGAAGACGAACCTGCCAAAGGCAGAACCGGTTTTCTACTGACCTTAGGACCCGGTTCAAGAATTCGAGCAGCTGCTTCCATAATGTGAACAGCATCCTTAGGTGGGATGAAATTCTTGCTTTTTATAGGGGAGAGAAGCTTGTGATGAGTAATAGGGATTGTTTTTGCGGATCTTGGAGGCAAAACTTCAGCTTGAAACTTCTCAATAGGCCTTTGTATCACTTTCGACCGCATGATTTGAGGGTCTTGACGATAATCAAGATTTTTTGATTGATAATAAGAATCTGGAAGAGAGTGAAAATCGGAAAACGGTGTGGAGTAAGGAAAAGGAGCATTGGGTTTAGGTAAAGGATCGAGCCCCATAAGTCTAGCTACAACTCCTGGGCCCTTGCTGCCATAGAAGTCTTCATCGGTTACAGATGAAGCACAGCTATAAACACTACTTGCTTTCATACTTGGTCGAGCTGGAGCTTCGTCCTCATCCATCTAGATAGAGCAAGAGAATGTTATAATTTACAAACCATTAGAAATTGAAGAAGCTCAATGATTTAAATAGCCTTACCATTTCAAGGCGTGTTGCGGGCAAGTTGCCATCAGATCTCTTTTTCTGCTTGATTTTCTCTGCATTATGAGAAGGGAGGGATAAAAGCTCTTTCCCAAAGCATAATATAGCAAATATAAACAGAAACAACTCTAGCCATACACAATAATTCAGTATACATGAACAGTGAATGAGGTTTTGATCAAGAAGAAAAATGTATGAAGCTACTAATTTTAGCAATCCAACTCTACCCATACAAAAGAATTCAGCATACATGAATAGTGAATGAGGTTTTGATCAAGAAGGAAAATGTTTGAAGCTAACAATTTTAGCAGAAAAAGTATGTACCAGGCAAATCTGACTTGCTCGAGAACAACTTCTTTCGAGATTTTGCATTCCAATCGAACAGCTGGAGGAAGCCACCAACATAGTTTCCACTCTTGGAGCTCTGCTTCTCGATTCCCATATTTGCAACCCAGCGTCACAGCACAGTCAACTTGTACAACTCAAAGGAGACAGACACATCTTATTCTGTATCTGCAATAGTAAAGATATAATCATTCCATATCAAAAGTTCGTATTCTACAGAGACGAAAACTTAGACCGAAAAAAGAGATCCAACTAGAAGAGTACAAAGTTTCAAGATTTCTATTGCAACTCCGCATATTAACAATTGAAGCAAATCTCTCTAGTGGCACTAAATTTTCTCATTAGAAACTTGTTTCCCTATCTACTTAAAAAGAAAAGTGCCTCAGCAAATGCACATATTATACCTGAATTACATGTTCATGTAAAATTCAAAACTCAGCACAAGACTATGCTTTAGCACAAAATTCTACAGGTAGCTGAGCAGATAAATGCTGACTTCATAATACTGCTATCAATAATAAATTCTTCAACCAAAAATATATTTTCAAACCATTGTTTCGGTTTTAAAATTTATTTAATCTACAAGTCTGCAATTCTATAATCGGCTATGATTCTTGAAAGGAAAAAAGAGAAGATTAGAAAGGGCAAAACTTAATATCCAACATTCTATGACAGTAATTAGATTTCAGCTAATTGTATCCAAAATTCAAAGAACCAACAGCATTTCCTCTGTCATGAAATTTCTCAAGATTTTTTTTTTCTCTTTCATTTCTCTGTTCCTACAAACTTAATTTACACACTCCATTTCTGTAAATAAAATAACAAAAATCACGTAAATGATCAACGCGACTGGCTCATTCACCATACATCAATACTTACTAGAACAACACACACACACACACACACACACACACAGTGAAAGAATCAAACTCACAAAATCTAAAATTTCAACCAACTGCAATAACCCAAAAGAACAGACCCTTTTCGTAATATTAACGTAGGAGCACCAAACAACGTACAAAATCAAGAAAACTCACGCAGCCCGGTTGAAATGGCGATCATCTGAGCTACTCCCGTTGCAAAGATGCAATTTTTAAGAGGCAAAATCCTTTCTTTATCAAGAAAACGTACACCTAGACGTTGAGACGTTTAGATAGAAATGTTGTCAGACAGCAGTGAATTGGAGGAGTGTTTTTGAATGGTACAACACGATGAAGCAGCAATAAATGGGAACAGTAATAAAATTTGGATTTTGGAGTGATTTTAAAGAAAAGTAATGACAAATATATTATTTATACGGTTGATTTGTGTCGAAAGTTTCGTTTTTTAAACCCTCGAAAAATGATTTTGTGGAAAAGCAAATTAGTTTACAGAAAAGGTTAAAAAAGATTGTAACGTCTCTTTGGTAGGGGGGAGAGATTTCAAATTCCAATAGGAATTGAAGGGGGCCCCACCTTCGGGCTTTGTTCGGGTGTTTTCCGGTGTACGAAAATGAAATTTACACTTATTATAGTTGCGTCAAAAGATATAGAAACACCAAGTAGTACGTATTATAGTTTCTCTTTCAATTTCATTTTTATGATGTTTTTATAGTTTGTTTGATTTTATTATAAACAAATTTAGAATATCTGAGGATCGGATTTCTTTTGTTTTCTTTTTCTTTGGTTCGAACTCGATTCTTTATAGAATTTTTCAATTTCATTAGCAATTAAAGTTTATGATATTTTGAGATTTTTGTCATTTATGTTGTAAGGGAAATTCTTTCTAATTAGAATACATAGTGTTGGATCTTGATTTTCTTGGGGAAATTAAAAAGCGTAACGAGAATGTAAAAGAACACCAAAAAATTACGTGGTTCGATCTTTAATGAGATCTACATCCACGGAGCAAGAGTATGAATTTTATTCGAATACTTTCTGCCCCCTTTACAAGGTTTCTTTCCTCTATTTATAGAGGATCTACATAACCCTAACCCTAATTTCTCTTGGGTTTGATATTGGGCTTGATATTGGGTTTGATATTGGGCTTCACTTCTATTTCTTTTGGGTCACATCCTATCACATCCCCCCCAAAAGACATAGAAGTGAGGGTGTGATTTGAGGTCGAGCTTGAATTGCCTTGGCGTGTCGCCTCACTAGGATGATGTCGTAATAAAATCGCATTGCCCCGTCGAAATTAGGATTACGACGAAGTCGAAACGCTAGCTCGCACTTGTCTTAGACGAGTTTAGGCTTTTAAATAGCTTTATTCCGTCGTAAAACGAAGTTTTGGCTTTAAGTTAACTACTTCGTCTGAAGATGAAGTTTTGGTTTTCAAATAGCCACTTCTTCTAAAGACGAAGTTTTGGCTTTCGTAGCCACTTCGTCTAAAGATGAAGTTTCAATTTTCGAGTAGCCACTTTGTCTAAAGACGAAGTTTCGGCTTTCGTAGCCACTTCGTCTAAAGATGAAGTTTCGGCTTTCGAGTAGCCACTTCGTCTAAAGACAAAGTTTCGGCTTTCGTAGCCACTTCGTCTAAAGATGAAGTTTCGTCTTTCGAGTAGCCACTTCTCCTAAAGACGAAGTTTCGGCTTTCGTAGCCACTTCGTCTAAAGATGAAATTTCGGCTTTCGAGTAGCCACTTCGTCTAAAGATGAAGTTTTAACTTTCGAGTAGCCACTTCGTCTAAAGACGAAGTTTCGGCTTTCAATTAGCCACTTTGTCTAAAGACGAAGTTTCGGCTTTCGTGTAGCCCCTTCGTCTAAAGACGAAGTTTCGGCTTTCGTAGCCACTTCGTCTAAAGACGAAGTTTCAGCTTTCGTGTTCCTTGTTTGTCGAATTTATCGATAGGAGTGGTCTCCCTACGCGCGTTTAAATTTTAGGCAGCTCTTCCTCGTCGTGAGACAAGGATTGGCTTTAGGTAATATATATATATATATATATATATATATATATATATAAACTAATAAAAGAAATTAGAATTAAGAATTGACCTTCGCGAGAAGACATTCTCGGGGCTTTTCTTGATGAGTCGGCGTTGAGAGGTCAGCGCCATGCTTCGATGTAGAAGCTTCGTGGCAATGTTGGCTCGGGGCTCGGCGGTGCTTCAGCGACGCCAACTCGGATGCTCGGTTCGGAGGTGGTGCAGTGAAGCAACTCGGCGGGGAAGACGTGGCAGCTCGGGGAAGTGCTACAGCTCGTCGGGTGCTGCGGCGGTGCAGCTCGTCAGCTCGGCCCACTGCTGCAGCTCGGCTGCTCTTTGGCGGGGGCGAGCTTGACGCTGCAGCTCAGAGGTGCTGCAGCGACAAGGCGGAGAGCTTCAGTTCGGCTGGCTGCTGTTGCGGCAACGTCTGCCCACGCAGGTGCAGCTCGGCGGTGCTGCGGCGACGACGTCGGCATGACGCAGCTCAACGGAGGGCTGTAGCTCGGCGTTGGGGCTGCGGCGACGTCAGCGGGAGCTCGGCCTGCTGCTTGGCGGTGGTGCGGCGTCGCGCAGCTTGGCGGTGGTGCGGCGGGGGCGGGACCAACGTTGGTGCTGCAGCTTTGCGGTGCTGCGCCGAAGCCGGGGGAGCTCGACATGACGCAGCTCGGCAGCTCGGCGGCTCGGAGGAGAGCTTCAGTTCGGCCGGATGCTGCTGCGGCGACGAGGCGGGGAGCTATAGTTCGGCTTGCTGCTGCGGCTGTTGCGGCAACGTCAGCTCGACGGAGGGCTGAAGCTCGGCATCTCTTCGACGGAGTCGGCAGGGGCGAGCTCTACGTCAGGGCACGCTCGGAGGTGCTGCGGCGACGTCGGCATGGCGCTGCAGTAGCTCGGCCTGCTGCTGCTGTAGGTGCGACGTCGGCAGCTCGGCTTGGAAGTGCGGCATCGGCAGCTTGTCGCGGTGGTAGCTTGGCGGAGAGCTTCAGCTCGGTTGCTCCTCGTTGGAGTCGGCAGGGATGAGCTCGACGTCGGGGCACGCTCGAAGGTGCCGCAACGACATCGGCATGGCGCTGCTGCAGCTTGGCCTGCTGCTGCTGCAGGTGCGACATCGGCAGCTCGGGGAAGTGCTGCAGCTCATCGGGTGCAGCTTGGAGGTGCTGCGGCGACGTCGGCATGGCGCAGGTGCAGCTCGGTAAGGGGCCCGACGGAGGAGCACGGCAGTGCTTCGGCGACGTCGGTTCGCAGCTCGGAGGTGCTGTGGTGACATCAGGAGAGCTCGACGGAGGAGCTCGGTGGTGCTCCGGGGACGTCGGCTCGCAGCTCGTCGGGGGAGCTCGACGGGGAGCTCGGCGGTGCTGCTGCGATGTCGGTTCGATGCTCGGCAGTGCTGCGGCGACGTCAGCTCGCAGCTCGGGGGAGCTCGGCGGTGCTGCTGCGACGTCGGCTCGAAGCTCGGCAGTGCTGCGGCGACGTTAGCTCGCAGCTCGGGGGAGCTCGGCGGTGCTGCTGCGACGTCGGCTCAAAGCTCGGCAGTGCTGCGGCGACGTCAGCTCGCAGCTCGGTAGAGCTCGGCGGTGCTGCTGCGACGTCGGCTCGCAGCTCGGCGGTGTTGCGGCGACGTCAGCATGGCGCAGGTGCAGCTCGGCCTGCTGCTGCTGCAGGTGCGGCGTCGGTAGCTCGGCATGGAGGTGTTGCTAGTGCAGCTCGGCCTGCTGCTGGTGCAGGTGCAACGTCGTCGCCTTCGTGGCGGAGGCGCAGCTCGGCGTTGGTAGCTCGGCTGCTCTTCGTGGGGGCTGCGGGGACGTCGATGGAGTGGCGGCGGTGCCTTCCTCGTGGGAGAGGTGCTGTTGGGCTGCATACAGCAACTCCGTCCACCGCTGCTGCTTCAGCGAGGGAGGGGTGCTGCTCAGCGGTTCCGTCCGCCGCCGCTGCTTTACCAATTTGAACGTGTTCGTCCTTTTCGCCCCACTCCCTTCTCTCTCCTTAACTCCTCTCTCTCTCTCCCGAATGACATAGATGCTTCAGCAATTTTTTTTTTTTTTTTTCATTCTCTGCGCCTAAATCCCCAAAGAAAATTTTCGATCTGAAACACGAATTGATCGTTTCCCACAGACGGCGCCAGTGTTGGATCTTGATTTTCTTGGGGAAATTAAAAAACGTAACGAGAATGTAAAAGAACACCAAAAAATTACGTGGTTCGATCTTTAATGAGATCTACATCCACGAAGCAAGAGTATGAATTTTATTCGAATACTTTCTGCCCCCTTTACAAGCTTTCTTTCCTCTATTTATAGAGGATCTACATAACTCTAACCCTAATTTCTCTTGGGTTTGATATTGGGCTTGATATTGGGTTTGATATTGGGCTTCACTTCTATTTCTTTTGGGCCACATCCTATCACATAGCTTAGTAGAGAAGTGAAGTTGTAAAATTCTTTAATTGGAAGATATATATGCATATATGTTCAACCATTTCAAGTATATCTTTAAGAAAAAATTGAGCATGACTTTTGAGCCACCTGATTAAAACGTTTAGCTTATTATATGCACGTATTCATATTTCGGGTCTTGAAATATAACTTTGGTAAAAAAAATAAAAAATAAAATAAGTGATATAAATGGTTTATTTTTCTATGAGAAGAAAAAGAAATGGTAATAATTAATTGCTACTATAAGTATTAGTAAAGTAAATCGCGTTCACATAGAAAGTGTTTATTGTACTAAACTACGATATATATTCTCGTAGATACTTTAATTAGTAGAGTGATGATATCATGATTGAATGACCATAGGTTCAGCTCATCCCAACATTTAATTTTCTAGTCAATAATTTTGTGTGCATAATTTACGAGCTAGTACAGAAAAAGGTACTACGAAAGTCTTACCTGAAAATTTTATGCAATAATATAAATATATAACATATTTATGAACTTTATATTGCAATGGCTGGATTCCACTTAAAGCAATATCAAACATCTATTTTCCATTTTTAGTTTTTTGAAAAGTGATTCAACGTCTACTTTTTTAAATCTCCGAATGTTTTGAGTGCGATTGTGGTAAAATGGCCATAGCTATTATATATACAACTGTAGAATAAAAATAATATTAAAATATGGAGAAATATGTTGAGTTCAAGACATGGAGATCCTAAAATTTGTTCTTGTCCTAATTAATTACATCAATTTGACAGAAAATTAATACCGACATAAAATATTACGTAAAATCCTAAACATGAGCCCCAACAAACTACATATTTTACATAAATTTTATCTATATCTATGGGCAAATCCGTCATAATGCATGGGTAGAAACATGCATGCATGTGATTTAATTAATGATAACCATGCATAAATGTTGAGTATTTGTTCCTCACCCATCGAAAGGTGCTACGAATGGAGGCCTTCATTTTGCTTTCGATGGCATATGCATTATAACACATAATTTTCTCTCTTCTTTTCCTTTGTGAAACTCTACCCATTTCTCCCGTCGACAACATGTATGTAGTCGATCTTGCCTTAGTTGAACGTGATACCTTACATCTACGATGAAAGGTATCACGATTACTAGCTTCGACCATGGTGGCGATGCTAGAAACTTCAATTCGTTGATCGGAAAATTGTTGCCAATCAAAGGTTGATCAATAGTTCTCCATCTCTCTCAATATTTATTTGTTCATATCAATACTATGATTCCATCGATGATGATGTGAGATATGTTGGCCGAAGAAGAATCAAAAAGAAAAACATAAGAGGAAATTTACAGGTGTTTTAGTAACTATCGGTTGTGTGGAAAGTGAAAGTTGATCACATTTTTGACTTGATAGGGTTAAATTGTCGAATTCTTGATAGATAGAGTAGTTTTAGACTTATAGTTTACGGAAAAGAAAAACCTCAAGATTTTTAGAGAAAAATTGAGAGGATAACCTTAAATTTCTCCTATCATCATGCAGTACAAATTTAGTGAGAAAATTAGGATAACCTTAAATTTCTTTTGTTAAATAGTCAAACTCCAAAATCCATTCTCCCCGAAATTATCATGGTCTATATATAGAATATCGTACAAATTTAGTGAGTGGCGTCGTTTGGAACATTGTCTTCATATAATTCATAAAATTCATGTCTTTTATTTGAGGCAGAATCCAGAATAGTCACTTATCTTTATGGAAAATAAATACTAGTCACAAATATAAAAATATATAAATTGTAGCCACTTTCGATCCGCTTGAACAAAAATACTCTTAATGAGCCCGTTATAGAGGAGGCTCGATCGAGCCCGTTCAAGCCCCATTCACGCCCAACACAAAAGAGGCTCGGTCGGGCTCAAGAGGCTTGCTAGAGCCCGGAAGGCTGATCGAGCCATTCGAGCCCAACATAGAGATGCTCGATCGAGCTCAAAAGGCTCGTCCAAGCCCATTGAAGCCCGTTTCGCGCCCGACATAATGAAACTCGACACAAGCAACGGTGAGGGTGATGATGGCGTTCGTGACTGGCGATGGTGGTGATGGGTCTTCGGCATCAATGGAAGGAAGCAGAGGGAAGAAAGAAAATGGGTGAGGAGAGAGATGTGATAGAAGATAGAGAAGAAAGGGAGGGTGACAGACACGGGAGTGGGTAGGGGTAGTTTCTAGGTTTATTTTTTTAATTATAAACTACGAAAATTAATATAAAAAAAAAGGGGCAATTTTATCTCAATACATTAAAAGTGGCTAGAATATGTGTTTCGAAATTATTGGTTAGAATTTAACTTTTATGTTTAGTGGCTAATTTTGACCATTATCACCTTTTATTTACATATGAAAAAATATTAGTATTACATCATATTCACGTGTTTCTAAGAAGTGGCCCATAAATCTTTCTTTCCTAACCACGTCATACCTTATTTGCAGCTTTCCAATGTTTCATTCTTGAATACTTTGGTATCTACTAAACATTCCACCTGCAAAGTTTATGTCTAATCGAGTACAGGTCTGAGCATACATAGTACTCACATCAACAGATGCATAGTAGAATCCACCAAAACAAATATGAAATATTTACATGCTCATTCTGCATAATGATGAATGATATGGATGCTTTGTCCATATAACTGAAATTTGAAAAAAAAAAAAGTATAATTGAGATAAAAGAACAAAAAAAATATATGAATTACTCTTCACGTAGAATCAAATTGTAGTTCGGCTGTCCCGGTATATACCTGATATCTCTTTCAATAACTGCAAAAATATAAAGTTAATAATGCTTAATTTAAAAAATGTAAGTGTCCAAAATTCATCAAAAGCAAAGTATACCTCGACATCTGTAACAAAATAGTGCATTTTCAGTGAAAATTATATTGTCGGGGACTGATGCATTCCTCCACAATTGTCTCTGGACATTTTGCTTGATGAGTTGACCATCGGTTGCAATCTGGACTACCTCCACAACACGCATCGAATAGTATCTCTTCTCCCCATTAATGATATATCCTCGACCGGGGTGAGCTACCAATGCACATTTAACTTGCATCAAGTTAAACAACACACTTAAGACATGTTGAATGTCTATAATTCTGCCAACTTCTAGGTCCAGTGCGCTGGGTAGAACCTTCATGAAGTTGGCTTCCGTGAAGAAGGTTTTGAAGTCCATTGATGTATATGCATCGTGCTTCAGCCACTGATACATCCAGAAATTTTGATATTTGGAGATATTGCCGTAGTACTTCAAATTTGGCCATTGCATCTTCATGTCTTTTTCAGATACTCATCGAGAAGCTATTGTGAAAAAGATGAGATAAATTAGGGAGATATGACTAAATTCGTAGAAGAATATCTCCCCAGATCAAAAATATAAAAACACACAATAACTTGAATCTTGCCCTCAAAATTAAGAAGTTGTACATACATGATATTTCTATCGGTAACTGCAAAAACATAAAGTGAATAATGCTTAATTTAGACTTTTTAGGAGTCCAAAATTCATCAAAAGCAAAGCATACCTCGACATCTGTAACGAAATAGTGCATCTTCAACGATTATGCTACTCTGTCCATAATTGAAATTTGAAAAGCAAAAATTAGTATAACTGAGATAAAAACAAAAATAAAAAAACAAAACAATATATGAATAGACATACATACATCTTCTATTTTTTGTTTTTCTTTTACGTACTCTTCACGTAGAGGCAAATTGTAGTTAGGTAGTCCCGGTATATATAAAATATCTCTATATCAATAGCAAATATATAAAATTAATCATGAATAATCTAGAAAAAAAAAAAAATTAAGTCTAAAATTTATCAAAAGCAAAGGGTATACCTCTACACTTATAACGATGTAATATGTCTTTAGGGAGAATTATTTTACCGGTGAACAACACATTCTTCCACAATTGCTTCAAGATATTTTGCTTCTTGAGTTAATTGTCGGTTCCAAGCCGAACTTCCTCCAAAAATACGGATTTATAATATATCTTCTCGGCATAAATGATGTATCATCCACTACTAGAAAAATGACTATAGGTGACACTGCATAGAAGACAGGTTTTTTTTTTTTTAAGAAACGGTCATCTATGCTCGTTTTTAGACTATAAATGACAGTTTTTAAGGTATTGTTTCTCATCTTCATTCAAATGTTAATTACACGTGTTGAGAATGTGTTCTGCATTAAAATTTGTGTAGAGTTATTGTTAGAACCCAAGTACTGGGAGCTTTGTTATCGCTATGCCAATTTAAAATCTTTATATCCTTTTTTTAGACAAAATATCTTGATTTTGTTTAACCTGTGAATATTATATGACCATCAGTTCTTTTTATGTAATTGCTTTATGTATTTTAGCAGGCCTTCGTGTGTGATTACTGAAAATGTCTAAATTACTAGTTCTACAAAATCTTTGTACCGAAAGCAGGGATAAACATGGTCAATAAGAAGTCATAACTATCAGTCATCAGTTGATAAAGGACTTATAAATCTCTTAGGTATGATTATTCAAATTTCCCAAAAAATCAGGCTCTCTTCCTCACTGCATCAAATCTACTTAATAGCGCAGTTTAGGACAATAGACACTTGAAACTAATGTTTCTTATTCTATCAATAAGGGAAAAAAAATAGTTTGTTTCAAACGTGGAACATAGAAGAGCAATTAATGTATTGTCAATTTTGAAATTATCTCAGTTAGTGTATTGCCCTTTTGTGTAGTAGTGTTGTGGTTTTTTCTTTTTACGAACCAATGGTGAAAATATAAAAACATTGGTGAAAACTGGAAGTTATAGTCACTTCCTTCTCTCTAGAGGAAAATTGTTTGTAATTTACACTTATATAGGAGCTAGTGATTCAACTTTTGGTATATGGTTAAGATTTGTTTGAGATGAAGAAATGCATTAGATTATGGCATATTCTCTATCAAAATATATTTGTTTCTAGAATCCTTTTCATTTTCTGAATAAGGAAGAGAAGCACGAAAACAACACATTCAGTACCAGTAATCTGAAGATGGCAATTGTTATGTGTAGAAGCAATCAGATTACTGGTTACACAATTGTAGTTCATCAAATATTTATTTATATTATGCAGGATATTTGTTGCGTCACTAATGCAATTACAAGAAGCAAATGGAAGTAATGATTGTTGTTTATATCATGCCTAAACCCTTTTGCATAATGAAAGGTTTTTGAGAGAAAGGGTCAACGCAAAATAAGCATAAATAACACAATGAAATGAGCATCTTCTTTTATGTCTAATAGTCATCATAAGCATGAATTTTGGCTCTTCCTCCTACAAAAGTTTCATTATCTAACAAGCAGCAGCAATTAGATTAAGTTTTCGAGGTGGTGTTAAGTCTCGCATAGGTCTTCATCATTTGTTATGACCCTACTTTCTCGATGATTTTATCTAATTATCTTGTAATCCGTTCTAGCCCATATCACAGTGTTGCATGTTTGTACTAATTGCTAATAAATTGCTGAAAAATGATTAAATAAAGAAAGAATCAGATGCAATTTTAACTATGATGATTCATGAAACCAAAATCATTCTCAAGAAATGCAGACGAATGTATATACAACTCACATAAGCGTGGTTGCTTCACAAAACTTTAACACCTCTACTTGAATGTGTATGACATTGAGTTACTATGTCTTTTGCTAAATTGCTAATTGCATACCATATAATGTAACATCATTTACCTTGTAAATTATTGTAAACTGCTTTGTTTTTTTTATTAGGTTAATTATTTTATTTTTCACATGAATTCTATAGAGTTACTTACATCAATTTAAACTTATGTTATAGAAACTCAGAGTATAAAGGCCTTTTGGATCCTAATGATTATGATTTCTTTCTAATTTGGAGTTCTAGTGAAGAGGCTGAAGCAGATGATGAGTGGAGTCTACTATTGCCAAGTCACTGCTGAAACTATGTGGATTCCGAGTTTTAGGGCATATGTCATGCTTTCGATGCTTTTTCTACTACCTTTCCTTTTTGTCAAAAGAAATTTGATGATCTTTGATATTGGTTAGTGTTATTGTCCGCCTCATTGATTAGTTTGTGTTGTAATTTGTAAACATGGCTATTTTGATCTATTATTTTGCAGTAACTTTCATGGAGAATTGGAAAGGAATAAGGTAGAACTGTAGAAGTGCGTGAAGGATTGGCATTGTAGAGAGTAGTAGAGATATACACAGATATAAAAAATAAAAACAACAACCATTGATAAAGACTAAGGGCTAGAATTGAATTGTGCTTTTTTGAAGAATGTCTTAACTGGATAATTTTACTTGGTTCACAAATACAAATTAGAAATGATACAATTATGAGATAAGGAATGAGAATTCAAAACGGGACAACATCAGAAGAGTACCTTAACTCCTTTAAAAAAAAGTAAAAAAAAAAAGAGTACCTTAACTGACTTTTATTGTCTTTCCTTCTCTCTTTTTTTCTCCTTCTCTTGTCCTTATGTTCCTCAGCTTTCACCTTAAAAAAATTAGGGGAATATTTGAACGATGGACAAACTCTTAAAGTTTGTCGATTCTCGCCGGTAGTGATGAAGCAGCCGACAGTGATGAAGCAATCAGTAGTGATGCAGCCGGTTGTGATGAAGCAGCCGGTAGTGATGAAGCAACCAACGTTAACATCATCTTTCATCTGATTGATGACGCTCCCTCCGAGCACATTGATTGTCTCGATACAATGATTACCCAGTTCCGGGGTTCTCCAATATATGTTCGGGCTTTACGGAATTTTTCCGGAGTTGATGAATAACATCATACCTCTCCAAAATTTACTCCCACACTTTGAGGTATTACGTGTTTTTATATTTTTTATCAAAGGGGAGATATTTTTCCAAGAATTCAGTAATATCTCTAATTATCTCATATTTTTCACAATAGAAACTCGATCAATATCTGAAAAAAGACATGGAACATTATTGGCCAAATGCAAAGTACTATGGCAACATCACCATGTATGAACGTTTCTGGGCGTACCAATGGCAGAAGCATGGCGCATACACAACAATGGACTTCAAAGCTTTTTTCACGAAAGCGATCAAGTTCATCAAGGTTCTACCGAGCACATTGAAGTTGCAAGTTGGCAGAGTTACAAATAATCAGCATGTCTTGACCATCTTGCATAATGTTTTGAGCATCCAATGTGCATTGAAAGCTTACCCGATTCGAGGATACATCAGTGCTCGGGGGAAAAGATACTACTCTCTACGCGTTATGGAGAAAGTTAAAATAGCCACCAACGGTCAACTTGTTAAGAAAGATGTCTAGAGCCAGTTGTGGAAAAAGCACATCACTCACTGAAAGTATCACTCTACCTAAAGACATACTGTTTCGCTATAGATGTCCAGGTATAATTTTTACTTTTGATGAATTTTGGATTCTTAAAATCTCTAAATTAACAAGGTGTAAATTTTTATTTTCGCAGTTACTGATAGAGATGTCTTGTACGTACCGGGACAACCCAACTACAATTTGCTTATACGTGAAGAGTACGTAAAAGCAAAAGTCAAGAGAGAAGATGTAAGTATGTTTATTTATATGTATTTTTTTGTTTTTTTTATATCAATTATATTTGGATCATGTGACTTAACATTCATAGATATAATAAATAAATAAAATTAAACATACAACTACGGAAGACCTAAATAATTTATATTCATTGGGTTTGTTATAATTCCATAATCAAAAATATGAACTAATTTGAGTCATAGTGGTTGTACATCACATGGTTGACATAATCTCTTTTCATGTACTACATATTAGACTTCTTCTTAATATGACCGTAAATAAGGAGCACATTATGGTCCAACATAATATTTTCAATGTATATATATATACATGTTTCAATTACTTCAAAACAACAATGCATGTTAACAGAAAACATACAATCATCATAAACATATCTTAATTGAGCTCAAAATGTTAATTGTTTAAAATAAACATTAATCTCAATAAATATTATTAACAACAACACACATACGTTCAACATGTTTTGTAAATGTTTTGGGTGGCAATCCTTTTGTTAAAGGATCAGCTATCATAAGGTTTGTGCTAATATGTTCTATTGACACTCTTTATTTTTTAACATTATCCTTCACGGTAAAGTACTTCAATTCCATATGCTTAGCAGTTTTAAAGTACTTGTCGTTTTTAGAGAAAAATACTATAACAGAGTTATCACAATACATTTATTGCAGTTTAGCAACACTGTCGACATTTGCAAATCTTGAAATAAAATTTCGTAGCCAATTAGCTTGAACTGTAGCCTCAAAATACGCTACAAATTCAGCTCACATAGTAGATACAATAACAATTAATTATTTTGCACTCTTCCATGATATTGTTTCTCCGTCTAGAAGAAATACATAGCCAAAAGTGGATTTTCTTGTATCCACATATCCTACAAAATTAGAATCCGAGTATCCAATCACATCAAGTTGATCAGACCTCTTATATGTAAGCATGCGATCTTTCGTTCCCTGCAAGTATCTCAGAACCTTTGTAGTTTTCTAGTGTTCCATTCCTAAATTACTTTGGTATCTACCCAACATTCAAACTGCAAAGCTTATGTCTAATCGAATACATATCTGAGCATAGATAAATACTCCAAAAAACAAATACATATGGATTGCTTCCATTTGTTTTTTGTTCCAAATTATTTTTAGGATATTGAGCGAGACTAAACTTGTTTCCTTTCTAAATTGGAATAGTTGATGATGGGCACTTTTCCATTATGAATCTCTCTAATATTTTATTAATATATATTTTCCGAGACAAGCCTAAAAGTCTTTGTGATCTATTTTAGAATATTTTTATTCCTAGCATATAACTTGTATCACCCATATCCTTCATTTCAAAATTACTAGAGAGAAACTTCTTTATCTCATGAAGGAGACCAAAATAATAGTTAATTAGTTGCAAGCAAAATATCATCAACATAAAAAAATCAAAAATATGATCTTACTCTCACTAACCTTCAAATACATACACATGTCAATAATGTTTTCCTTAAATTCAAAGGACATAACGGTATTATTGAACTTCAAATTATAACATTGGTTGGAAGCTTCTTTAAGACCATATAATAATTTGCTTAATTTGCATACCATGTGTTTCTTTTCTTCAACCAAAAAAGCTACCGGTTGATCCATATAAACACCATTCTCTAAATCGCCATTAAGAACCACAGTTTTCACATCCATTTGATGTAGCTCCAAGTCATAATAAGATACTATCTAGTGTCATGATTCTAAATGAATCCTTTCTGAGACTGACAAGAAAGTCTCTTTATAATCAATCTCATCCTTCTGAGTAAAATCTTTATCAACAAGTCTGGTCTTGTAGTGCTCAAGATTACTATGAGAGTCACGTTTGGTATTAAATATCCATCTACAACCGATTCTCTTACAACTTTCAAGTAATTATATAAGATCACAAACATCATTTTGTTCTAAATTTTTTAATAGCGATGAAACCTAAGAGTATTTCTCTATTCAAACAAGTTCTTCAACCTAAGTAAAGATACAAGAATCATTGTTGTAAGTATGATATCTCAATTCTTAAATCTAGTGCATCTAAAATAAATGATACTTTAATATTGCATGTCACCGTTAAAACTTTGTATCACTACATCATGTACTTCGTTGATCTTCTTGGTTCTACATTCCATTTCCACATAATGGATGTGCATATACAACTTTTCATGTATATTACAATAAAAAAAATAAAAAAATAAAACCATAACATGATGAAATAACAAAGTTTAAAAAGAATATATATACTCCTTCAGACACATCTTCAAGCACGCAAAGTTTGACTTTGAACTTGTACACTAATGGTACCGTGTGCGCAGCAATTAAAAAGAGAGCGAGCTAAGATAAAGATGTAAAACACAAAAATAAATATGAATCTTACTGGTCGAGCACTAGGCGAGTCCTTTTGGCTCGTTTTGTTTGTCGCCCGACAAACAAACCCTGCTCAAAATCTCCTGGTAATGCTGAAGCTTTAAAATTTTCATTGTCTTTGATTTCAATCACTTGTATATGTATCTAAAACATGAATATAGTTTTTTTTATAATATTATTGATCTCCACACTGCAACCAATAAATCATACTCAGACAGACTTAATTAATCATTACAACATCTTATATTCAAACAAAAAGGGAAGAAAAATGAGATGAGAAAACAATCAGGACAAAAAAAACATCATTACAACCTAACAAAGAGACTCTATATTTGTAAATCAAATGGCCACCAAAAATATGTCTTGCTATAATAAATGAATGACAATGATAAAGCAAAACCTTTTGCATAGCGATAGGTTTCAAAATCTAATCAGCTCATGTTTACTTCAATATAAATCTAACTTTCCTAAATTACCATTTAGTTGTAAGCAACGAAGAAGATCCACTCTCTAATAAGACACTTATAAGTATTTATCACATATACTAGAATTTGAATTTGATAACGTGAAAATACACTTTATAGGACATAATCAACAGATAGTCATGAACGTAACAATGCCTGCCTCAAATTCACCGACTACATGACCCGACTGGTCATATGGATTGTGAACACTATTGGCACCGTGTGTGCTGCAATCAAAAAAAGAGCAAGCTAAGATAAAGATATAAAACACAAAAATAAATATGAATCTCATCGGTCATGTTGGAATCTAGTTTCGACTAGATTATTATTTTTGTATTTCTTCGTAAAATCTTGGCTAAGTTTAAGGGGGAGAAGATTTGCTCAGAGAATCATGGAAAATATGGTGAAGATTTCTCCTTATCTCTTAAATATGGGAAGATAAGATTTGATTTTATCTTTTATATGTAGAGGCTTGGAGAACAAGTTCGAAGCAACTATATAAAGAGACGGAGACTCACAAGATGGAGTGGGGCTGAAAAGAATAAATCTACTACCAAGAGCATTTTGTAGTCGAGAGTTTACTAGCATAATACAACTAGCTTAGTGGATAGATAGCTTGTTTATGTTCATCTTTTTATTGACATTTGTCTCGACTTGTATTTTCGTTATTCACTTTTAGTGGATATTTTGGCCTTGAGGCACTGCAAGATATTATTTATATATTTTGCAGGAAAAATTATCTTCTCGAGTTTATTGTTCTTCGTATTTTTCATTTTTCCACTGCATAGTCTTTGAAGAGGCGCTCGCAGAGCAAACCTCTGTGGGTACCTCCATGATCACCCCCGCCTATACCAACAGGTCGAGCACAAGACGCGTCCTTTTGGCACGTTTTGTTTGTCGCCCGACAAACAAACCTGTACAAAATCTCCTAGTAGTATTGAAGCTTTGGAATTTTCACCATCTTTGACTTCAATAACTTGTATATATATCAAAAATATGAATACAACTTTTTTTTAAAATTTTATTATACTATTTTACAATACACTTATAAGCATTTATCACATATACTAGAATTTGAATTGATGGCGTGAAAATGTGTCTTATCAGGCATAACCAATAGATTGTCATGAATGTGAACAGTGTCCGCTTCAACTTCACCAACTACATGACCCGACTGGTCGTACGTATCATGAGCAAGCATTTTTTTCAGAACCTACAAGAAAAAGAGAAAATAAGTATAACACTTACTTTCTATAACGATATCCAAAGCATTCAAATTGTATTTACAGTGCCTCATAGGATGTGTTTGATCCTTTACAGGAGCTTCAAACTTGTTCAGAAGTCTGGAAAGGTAGTCGTCATGGTACCAACCGCATACTACAGTTTCTACCTCTTCTTTAAGGTTATCCTTCTAAAGATATTGGAAGAAAATTAATTTTTGCAATTAAACAGGCTCAAATGTATTATAAATATGTTGAAGTTAAATAATTCAACACAATAAATATATGTTCTCACGTTTTTTCTTAAGCATTAGCGAGAGTTTCTTTATCTCTGTCACAAGTGTGTCATACCTTAACAACAAATTAAATCAAAAATTAAAACTATGATAATAAATGAGTAACAACTTGAGAAATTAAGAGATCAAAATTATATATGTTCAAGCCAGTTCATGGAGTCCATTTTAGTCACAACGACTATGATAGATTGGAACAGTCATGTTGCACTTTGAAAATGTAGAAATGCCTGATGTTTTGGATTGAATATTTCCCCAATCAACACTGACAGTATACCGAGTTTTTCACCATCCTACACGCGTAAGGAATTTAAACCATTGATTGGTTTTGCAATAAGAAAATAGTTGAATCAAGCAAAACAAATATGAAATATTTTTACCTGCTCATTCTGCATAATGATGAATGATATGGCTGCTTTGTCCATATAACTGAAATTTGAAAAGCAAAAATTAGTATAATTGAGATAATATATATATATATATATATATATAATAGCAAAATAAAGGTCGATCAACCACAATTTTTCTTGATTATTTTGCTAAATTCTCATAATTTTGTCTAATTTGCCTAATTAATAATAATAATAATAATAATAATAATAATAATAATAATAATAATAATAATAATAATAATAATAATAATAATTCTTCGATCATTTTCCTACATCTTAATATTTTTTGATTTAAAAATATGTATGTTTATATTCACTCTTATTTATAAATTTTGATTAAAATTGAACTTTTTTAATTATTGATTAAAAGCAAAATATCATTATCTCATTTACTTATTTTTATTTGACAACAAAACGTAAATGACGGGCCAATCGAAAATAGCCCAAGCCTGGTGGGTTTACCCAATTAATCGAATGTCTTTCTTATGAAAGTTGTGGTTGAAGTGATGCTCCTACATCGAAATCTCAAAGCTAACCACATGCATATAGTTGCATATAAAAAGAGATTGGATAATAGATTTACACAACATTATTTTGGTCTTTTAGATAAAATTATGAGTAGTATGTATTTTTACAAGATTTATTTTTGAATTTGACAAAAAAAGTGATCTTACTACCTAATATTCATGCATGTAATTATCTCTTTCTTATTTTTTAATTATTTATATATTTTTATTTGTATCCCGTCGAAATTCAACGGGGTATCATTTTATAGTATATTTTATAAATAAAAACATAAAATAAAGTAATATAACCAAAATATTTTAACCCAAAAATAATATATCCTAACTCACCAAAATCGAAAATAGCTCGAAGTGTTTGCCAGATTAACTGAAAGTTTCAAAATGATGCTCTTGTATCTAATTTATTGTTAATTGTCTTAGATTAACAAACTTATATTTTGTTACAATATTTTGTCAATCATAATTATCGATACATACTAAAAGAATTTTAAAAATTTATTGGCCAACTTGCCATCCCAAAAATAATTTTATGTCTAATATATAAAAAAAATTATTTAGAAAAACTTGACAAACGTAGTTGTCGATACATATTAAAAGAATTTTAAAAATGTCATGGCCAATGGGCAACCTCAAAATTAAAGTTGTGCTAGGGCGAAAAATATTTAAACTCAAAATATTTGTACTTCTGAAAATTATACCATTACAACTTATAATTTGTTAGTACAGTGGGGATGAGCATATGAAGAAGCTTATATGTATGATTGTGCTAAATCGATTTTTGAGAAAATTATTTCATCTATAGGACTACTCAAATATGATGGAGTTATCCTTAATCAATATTTAAATGACGGGTTGCTTGACATTCCATCCTTCAATTATATCGAACAACCACGCGAAAATATCTAATATCTCATTGACCTATTTTTTTCGACCAACATAATACTTGATATGAAAAATGTTACCAATCGTCAATTTATTTATATATTACAACGTATACTTGACGGCTTAACATTCAAAATGATTATAACTATATGAAAAACGGGACTTCACCTAATCTACTTTTCTATTACAATGATCAACGGACTACTTGATATTCAAAACGAGAAAAATTAATCGAGAAATGTCATACCTCATTGATCTTCTTCTTTTTTTACTTCATTTTTTTTTCTAATTCGGTTTAATTTTATTTTTTTCGAATGGATCCTAACATAACAAGCTATACTCTCAAAATAAATAATTCTACTATTATTTTCCACGAGAAGTAAATCCCGTCGAATTTCGACGGGCACTAAACTAGTATATATATAACATATCATTCTCAATTGATGACGGAAAATTCTACAAATAATTTTTGACTCCAAAACATCAATAATGCTATTTTAAAAGTGGCTAAACAAGTAATTATGAATTGAGAACAACCATTACACACACGTAAATACAAACATTTAAAAATTCTTCAAGCAATCATTACGAGACAAATTCATGAATGAAAGCAGATAGAAACTTTATGAATTTGCCAAATCAAACTTTCAAATTAATTAACATACAAGCCAAGGCATACAATTATTACATACAATTTATAATATGCGATTTCGGCAATTCAAATAATTTTATCTTGATGCAGAAACCGTAATATCAGATTTTATGATTAGGGTTTATAGAAATCAGCTCATCGTAAAAGGAGAATTATATAATTTCAGAACACATACTCTGATATCACATGTAAACTTAATATATAATAAGAAGATCAATAGGATTTTGAAATCAATAATTTTCACATACCTTTCTCCATGGTAAAATCGATGAGCAGGATAGAACTAGCATTTGGCTAGAGTTTGTGATTACACTTTATATCAGGGAGATGGCCTAATTATATATTCATTAGACCTTAAATCTGCTTAATTTTTCCATCAAATAGCAGTTACCCATTAAATTGTTCTAATAAGATCAATTATTATTTTGTTTCAATTAATATTTATTTATTGTGAGACATATTTCTACACTTAAAACTTGTGCCGATCAAACTGATGCACAAAATTAAGACCCGATCTCCATGCCTAACATGTGAGACTCAATCTTCACTCACAAAAAATAACACGATATATTACTATTACGTTTTAAAATTGGTACATAAAAAAATTGAGTTTTTTTTAATTTTCAATTTGTTTGTAAACGCAGATATATAAAAATTCATATAAAATACCAATAATTTTAAAAAATTATAAGAATAAAACAAAATATAATATTATTTCATTTTAAAATATGTGCCAATCAAATCGATGCACGGGAGAATGTTGTAGTATTAAACATTCTTTCTTGCTTAGAGCTTTTAAGACAGATAAATCAATATGGATATCAAGCTACATAGTTATTAAAATATACATTATTAAAACCAAATTGCATGACAAGCTCGTGCGCTATATGTTCTCTTTGTCTCTTTATGTTTAGCCCTTTTCATTATTAAATCTTCAATATATTTATTCGGAAATTAAAGAAAAAGGAAAGAGAAAGAATGTGTGCCCTAAATATGTCCATGGACCGGTCCTAATAAACCCATCGATTTTAATTAGAGGGGAAATTAAAAAAGATGAGTTTATTAATGAAGTTTGAATTTGAAAAAAAAAAAAAAAAAAACAACAACAACAACAACAATTAATCTATAATTAACTCGCTCGAAAGAACTAATTAAAAAGCCAATCATCACATCTAATAATACAACTCGCCATCATCAAAGATGCAAATCGACATCCAACCCATCATTGACATCTGTCATCGGCCGCGGGCCCACCTCGCCACGTGCCGCATACCCAGCCTGACGTGGCAGCGCTACCTGGACGCCACCCTGGTACCTCAGAGGTACCCCCGACAGAACGTGAGGTACAACATTCTGATGCTGATCTTGCTGCTGGAGGAGGAACCTCGAGCCGTGACCACCGGGCGAGGGGGCCGAGCGGGCGCCGTGGGGACCGATCAGGTGCGAGGCGGGGCCAAGGCGGCGGTGGTCGGCCACGAAGTGGGCCCGCTTCGCCCTCTGGCGCTCCTTCTTGTGCGCATTCTGGTGGCCGCCCAAGGCTTGAGAGTTGGCGAATTTTCTGTGACAATGTTGACACTCGAACCTCTTGTTTTCTAAGTCTAGGTGCTGGTGCAGGGGAGGGGCATGATCGTAATTTCGGACGGGGAAGCCGAAGATCTTCATCACCGGTGAAGTTGGTGCTGCATAGTCTTCATCTGCTGCAGATGATGATGAGTGCTCTTCCATCAAAACAACTTCTATATATATATGAGGGGAAAGTTTGGTGCATTATCATTGAGGAGAGGTGCATGTATATATATATGGAGAGATAGAGAGTGTGTGTGTGTGTGAAAAATGTACGTAATAGTAGAATGGGACAGACACTAAGCCCTACATGAAAAGGCAAGCACATATATATTAATTGAAATTAATTTAAAAAGTTGGTCAGATGAAGAATCAAGGCCTAAATATACCTGTATATGAATGTCTTAAACCTAGGTACTAGGCAGATTTTGAGATTTGATTATTTTTATCAAAATAAAAAAAAATCACGTGTGATTTTAATGAGAAAGATATAATATACTGTATATATATTAACTTTTCAAGAATCACTCAATATTGATGCGTGCAGAAGTGAAAAGATTTTAACTAGACACATAAAAATTTGATCAAATGCTGTAAAAAGATATCTGCACTGCATGGATAAATGTTGAATGATGGAAAAATCAAAGTGTGAAAACACTAAACATGCGGTTGGCCCTATCATGTCTACATATGATGATGACCATATCTTCTGCAAAATCCAAGCTTTTTTGGCTATCTCTACTTCAATTCTTGTACTTCACAACCCCCCCCCCCCCCCCACCTATGCTTTGCAAATGATTTCACCAGTCACATATTGATTGGATTCTGATCAAATGTGAAAGCACACAAGTTGAAGAAGGTCGGCAGTTGGTAACCCTAATCATACACAAACATTAAAAAAAATTAAAATAAAATTAAAAAAATAAAAAATAAAAAAAAGTTCTTGAATTGTAGGAAACTCGAGCTTGGGTTATTGTCCTAATCACATAGCAAAAGGAATTAATGATGCAACCTTGAACTAAACAAGGAGCACATGATATCAAGTGATGATGGATTCATTTTGAGAGAGACTCTCTCTTTTTGGCTAAGGCATGTGAATGGGGTCGGACCACGTCGTTTTGTCGTCTGAGAAGGCAGGATAAGGCATCAAAACTCATTGCATTATAGCCTTCTTTTGTTGCTTGTGCAGTGGGTACTATTTCTAATGTTGTGCAAACAAGTACAAATAATTCTAACATTTTTGTTGCCGCTCGCTCTCCATCTTCGTTGTTATCATCTCTCTCTCTCTCTCTCTCTCTCTAAAAGTACACATGTGTGCAAAGAATTGATGAAAAGTAGAGTCCCACTGAGGAAAGATTCACAAATTTGAGTAGGGCATGCATGTGTGTTTTGATCGGACTTAAGCGTGATGTGTAGACAAGAAGACATTTAATTTGTTGCTTGCATACGACGAAACAAAGAAAGAGGAGACAGAGACTTGTGGAGAAAGGCCTAATCCGAGGAATAGTACGGTCGAAGTGACCTTAAGGTTGACGAACCTTAGCCATTCATCGCCATCAACTTCCTAGTTAGTGCTCTTACCTCTATCTTTTCTTACTATACATCCATCCTTTTCTTTTTCTTTTTCTTTTTTTAAAGAAAAAAATAATAATTGAAACCCTTATAAGCCTTTGCTAGATGCTCTAGAGGTGTTGGGATTGGACATTATTTTATAGTATGAGATTTTTTTTTTGTTGTATTGGTGGAGTAATATCTAGGGTAGTAGGTAGCTTTTGTCATCACATTTAGCTTATAAGGTGGGATTTTAAGAGTGTTACATCATAAGATTTGCAGGATCGAAGTGATGGTCCACCTAAGCATCTAGCCAATCTCACCTTCTATTGGCAATTGATTTGCTTGCCGGGCTCCGGTCAACGAGTGATCACGAGCGCTACATACCGAGGCTCGACCCGACCCGGTACAGAACCCTACCACATTGATCCTAGAATGCACGCACTACTAATTAAGACGTACACTTTTACTTTTGTAGATTGACTAGATTGAAATCACCATTAGTGGCGACAAGTGCGGCTCAGTTAGTAACCAGACGCTTTTTCCTTTGACCTATTGAGCCATCTTGGTTGCGTTGTACTATAAAAAAATTACGATTTGTTAAAAATACTCTTGTGTAAGCCGGAAACCTAATTTAAAAGATTGTTCGCAAGCGATCAAGTTATTATTGAATGTAGAATTCAACATAAATATTTACTTTTTCTATGATTGAGATCGCCACTAGATAAGCATATTTCGACGTGCTAGCAACTATGACTAGTTGAGTCGTGCCTAGGATACCGAAGCTAGATACCTAAGAGATGGCTCCAAAAGTGTACCTGCGAAGTGTAGCAAGATAAGACCATGATAAGTTTTAAGGTCATATTTTAAGGTGTTGCCTTAACAACTCTAGCATATGATGGGGAAGTGACGTCCAAAAATAATTGATGCTAAACTAAAATACGAAAGGAATTGCACGAGTGAAAGGGCCCCTTTATTGTCTGTCCTCTCCTCCTCCCACCACGAGTTGTTTTTGTGATCCTAGTGTGGATTGCAGTGTCTCTCCTAAAATCACTTTCTTTACGATATGATGTCGTGTTCATGTTCAGATACGTGCGAGAGCATAGTAACATGACCTTTAGTGTGTTATCGTGCGCGTGTATAAATAGAAAGTACATCGCATTAGAGAATAAAAATCCGTACCCTCGATCAACCTAAAAAGGCTCTTTCATCCTACATATATTGATGAGACATTTTATCAAGATTTTGAGAATATTCTTACAATTAGCTTAATTAACTTGTTTTGCACCATAATTATTTTTTCTAAGCAGAAAGTACAATAAAGCTAGGAAAAAAAAAGAATATGCATGAAACAAAAGTTAGTAACATTTCATCACACTTTCATCATGGATGGCTAGATATGCACACAACAAATCCATGTGAGATTTGTCAGGAAAAAAAAAAAAAAAAAAAAACGAAAGTGGTTTCGTGGAAATTCCCATTTTGGGTATGTGCAATTCGCTTACACCTATGAAAGTGATGCATCAAGAACTTCAAACAGGACCTTGCTCAGAGAATAATGATATTTCCATCAATTCAAAGAACCATTATTTTTTACTTAATTCTTGATGATGATTAGTTCCTTTTCTTTGAGCTGTCAAAAACTAATATTTGAGTTTGAGTGCAGTTCTGCACAAAGCTTTGTTCATGGCGACATCACTGAAAATCATGTACAAAATCTTGCAAGAAATTCATGTGAAAAATGGCAGAAACACATGCTTATGTTGCTGAGAGCAACAACAGCTAAAAGAGGTGCTTTTCCTCGTGGACTTGTCGATGATTCTTCATATCTTATGTTGCATTCTCTACTTTAGAGCTACGAAAAATAATTTATCATGAAAATTTATTATAATCGATCGAACTTCACTAATTAGACATTGATATAGTTGATCTTTTTTCTTTTTCATTTGTGTCGGCATGCACCATACATACATACACATGCAGTTTCTAATGTTAATTCTCTTTCCATCTAGCAAGCTTCGACTAGAAACTTGAATATAGGCATTTAGGTAAGTTAAAAAAGAAAGTTTATCGAGTGAATATATAATTAATTCATCAAATAAGTGATGGGCAATCTTTATTTGAGAACAAATTACAAGATGGGAATTGGGTAGTGAATAAGCCAAAAATTTAGTAAATGAAGAAATAATGCAATATATTCTACAATCAAATTCAAGTATTTGGCTATCTTTTCTTTTTTATTATTATTTTTTGTTTAAAGAAAGTCTTTCCTATCTTTCATAGTGCATAGACTTTGGGAGAGATGAGAACTACTTAATTCTGAGATGTACTAATTATCATACAATCTTCTAAAACAAGGTTACTTAATACGAGTATTTTAATCCTAAAAAAATTAAGTTCATGAAATATGTTGTTCAACTTTAGTGGCACGATTTTAGTATTTGTGATTTTAGTATTTGTGACGATTGAAAAGTTTGTGTCAAAAAAGACCTACCAGCTACAACGTAAAGTGTATAATGTGAGTGATAATAATGATGTGCTACTTAGATTTTTTGGTAAATAAAATTACATGGGGTCTTATGTTCCAATATTGTCCCAAATTTTTTATTTTAATTAGTTTTATATTTTTTTAACAAATTTAATAATTATAATTTATTTTAATTTTATAATTATTCTTGGGGTTTATTCATCCGATTAAGATTCATAATTATTTTTAATGTTTAATTTCATTTTTATTAGTTAAACAGACTAGAGTTGAATAAATCAAACACATGGTATTTCAATTTAAAGTTTTCATTGTTTAGTTATAAACGTTTATTACGATTTATTGTATTATAGTACTCCCTTCCCTTCGTCTTAACTATCTTAGTTTAATTTTATTATTATAGTAGACTTACTCAAATAAAAATAAAAAAAAGAGAGAGAGAGAACAAGATGGTTAGGATGGAGAGAGTGTGTTTTTTACTCCATTCGTCTCACTATGATTGACCCATATTCTTTTTTTGGCTATCTCACTATGATTGAGATTGACCCCTTCCTTTTTGGAAAACAATTAACACCTAAATGATATAATTAGTAAATCTCTTATTACACCTAACTTTTCATAATTAAATCTCATCAGCCACCCACCTTTCAGCACGTATCCCAAATATAATTTAAATTCTAAAACTTTAAATTATCATAACTTGTTCGTTTGTTCTCGGATTTTTATAATTTTTTATATCAAATTAAAGGTTATGATACGATATTTCATTTAAGATCAAATATCAATATGTTTTTATGTATATACTACCTCCATCCCACCATATTAGGCACTATTCATTTGATAGACATTTTCGGCACGTATTTCCACCGAAACCTAGTACGGGTTTTAGAATATAATTTTGAAGTATTTTTTTAGTATCCCGTAAAAAAAATACTTTAAAATTATATTCTAAAACCCGTACTAGGTTTCGGTGGAAATGTGTGTCGGAAATGTCTATCAAATGAATAGTGCCTAATATGGTGGGATGGAGGTAGTACGATGCTCTAGTTTTAAAATATGGCTAAATACATAAACAACACTATATCTCTAAATATAATACAATTTACACATTAATCACTTCCATCTTAAATTCCGTGCCGAAAATAAAGGGGTCGATCATAGTGAGACGGAGGAAGTATTTTTTTATAAAAAAAATTATAAAATTAATAAAATTTGAAATTTTGAAAGAATGTTGGAACACTATACAATTGGGATAGAGAATACTATCGGCAATAAATTTTAAAAAAAATTAAATTAAGGAGATAGTAGTGCTATATTTTAAGTTTAACAGATAATTCGTAATTTATAGTAGTACCTACATCCCATTATATTAGAGTTTATTTTCGTTTTGGTCAGTCTCATTATATTAAAGCTCTTTCCTAAAATGGCAAAAAATATTTGACTATAATTAACTATCTCTTTTTAGAATTGATTATAGCCATATATCATTCCATTTATTGATTTCTGTGATAATTAAATAAGTCTTAGTGTAATGGGATGGAGATAGTAATTGAAGAAAAGGGGGGAGGGGCATTAATATGTAATTATGAAGCAATTGAGGGTCAAAATTAGCATTAAAATAAGTATTATTTGCACTACCTGCTCCACCGGTTGCCGGTACCGTGAATTTTCCCTCATGCGGCTGAAAATTGTTGGTAGAAAATTAAGTTTCTTCTCAATTCAAACCCTTCTCTCTCTCTCAATTCTTTCTGTCCCTCCTACTATTCACTCAGGTAAGCGTGTATTTGGGTGTATCTCAGTATCTCTGTGTGTATATTTGGTGTATGTATGCATTTATACTTCAATCTCATGTTTATCAATGATCAGGCGTTCGTAGGGTTATTTGTAGACACGATGTCTTTGAGGCCGGGTGCTAGGGCAGAGGTGCGGCGGAGCCGCTACAAGGTGGCGGTTGACGCCGACGAGGGGCGGCGAAGGAGGGAGGACAACATGGTGGAGATCCGGAAGAGCAAGCGCGAGGAGAGTTTGCTGAAGAAGCGGAGGGAAGGACTCCAGCAGCAGCAGTTCACAGCGTCGCTTCAAACCTCCGCGCTCGAGAAAAAGGTCATTTTGTTTTCGTAATTCTATGGAGTTTGTTTGACTGAGGTTGGAATTTTGATATTTTGATATTTTGGGAGTAGGGTTATGGGTTATACTTCAATTTTGACTCTTTTTCTGTGTACGTTTATAATATGCGCTTGAGATTCTTGTATTGGGCGGAATAATCGCTTCATGATGTCAGTTTAGCTGAATTAAATCGGATTTGATATTTTCCGATTGGTATTTCTGATGCTATGTGAACTGATTGTGAAAAGACTATAAGGATATAATGTTTGTATGATGGAAGAATTCATTATATGGATTTCTACCTGTAGGACTGTATCTGGAGTTTTATTTAGACGAGTGCGAAGACTGAGTTTTATCAATTATAATAGTTTAACTAGTTTGATATAAGATCATTTTTCTTGTCAATTCTCTTCTGTTATATCAGCATATGCATTTGAGAACTATTTTTTCTTTATTTTTATATTTGGTTTGTCAAGTAACTTCCTTACTGGTTAGTCTCTGTATAGTGGTCGTGTTTATTCTGGTCTTTTATTGGTTTTTTGTTTTTCTGTAACTTTTGGTGAATTATAGCTTTCCATTTTTATGCAGTTGGAAAGTCTTCCTGTTATGGTTGCTGGTATCTGGTCAGATGAAAACAACTTGCAGCTTGAATCAACAACACAATTCCGTAAATTACTGTCAATCGGTAAGAATTTCCATCTCGTTTGCATATTTTGTTTCTGGATATGTGACCATATTTAATGATGACTGCTTGTTTGTGAAACAGAAAGAAGCCCCCCTATTGAAGAAGTTATCCAATCTGGTGTTGTTCCTCGATTTGTTCAGTTCCTTACTAGAGAGGACTTCCCCCAGCTTCAGGTATGTATTTTGACAAGATGTAGCTTGTGAGAGATAACTATGTTTCTGGATACCTTTGCCTCTTTTAATGCTTTTATCCATCTTACAGTTCGAGGCTGCTTGGGCGCTGACTAATATTGCATCTGGTACATCAGAAAACACCAGAGTGGTTATTGAACATGGTGCTGTGCCAATTTTTGTAAAGCTTCTAGGTTCACCAAGTGATGATGTCCGCGAGCAGGTACATCCTTTATATATTTATAGTTTTAATTTATTATTGTACTATACTATACTAATATTGTCCTAGCATACTTGTATTTCAACATGTATTTCTATTTATTTATTTTCGGTTACCTGTAGGCTGTCTGGGCATTGGGAAATGTTGCGGGTGATTCCCCTAAATGTCGTGACCTTGTCCTCAGTAATGGTGCTCTGATCCCTTTATTGGCTCAGCTGAATGATAACACAAAGCTATCAATGCTGAGAAATGCTACCTGGACTCTGTCGAACTTCTGCAGAGGCAAACCGCAACCTCCCTTTGAGCAGGTTTTGGCTTTTCCTTCTTGTTGAGCTGATGCATATTATATTGTTATTTTTCTACGGCTGATAGAAGATGCCATTCCTCTTATTTCCAGGTAAGACCAGCACTTCCAGCCCTCGAGCGTCTGGTTCATTCAGATGATGAAGAAGTGCTGACTGATGCATGTTGGGCTCTTTCATACCTCTCTGATGGAACAAACGACAAAATTCAAGCTGTGATCGAGGCTGGTGTCTGTCAACGCCTTGTTGAGCTCCTTCTGTGAGTGGCATTTACTTAATTGTTTAATAGGATCTTGTACTTCTTGTTAATATTGTGTGGATTTACTTCTTCCTTTTTGCAGCCATCCCTCTCCTTCAGTGCTTATCCCTGCACTTCGTACAGTTGGAAATATTGTGACTGGTGATGATCTTCAAACTCAGGTATCAAATTTTCTTCTCCGTTTAGGTGCAGCTGTTCGCATTTGGAGAATTATTTGCATTCTAGTAAAAATTTTAGCTTGACTGATGCTTAGTAATTAGTAATTCTTGCTCTTTGTTTCAGTTTATCATCGAACATGGTGCACTTAATTGCCTATTAAGCTTGTTGACTCACCATCACAAAAAGAGCATTAAAAAAGAAGCCTGCTGGACCATTTCAAACATCACTGCTGGAAACAAAGAACAAATTCAGGTAGGGGTTATATTCTGCAATTTGATGAAATGAGTTTCGATTGTATGATATCTTGTCTTAATGTTATGTGATGGTAATGATGTGATGCCTTCTATTCTTTGAACTGACTGTTTTTTCCACTTGCTAGAGTTGTTTATTTTGATTACATACATCTATAGCACAATGATTGTATCGTTAGTTGCCTCTTGCAAGAATAAACAATATATTTTTTTATAATATGTTAATGTTTTGAATGGCAGGCTGTAATAGATGCTGGCTTGATAGGTCCCTTAGTCAATCTACTTCAGACCGCTGAATTTGATATAAAGAAAGAGGCTGCATGGGCTATTTCAAATGCCACATCTGGAGGAACCAATGAGCAAATCATGTAAATATTTATCCTTTGCACTCGTATTCATTCAATCAGTTGCTCTCCATTTCACTTTTACTAAAACCATACACTTTCTCAAAAAAGGTTCTTGGTGAATCAAAATTGCATAAAACCTTTGTGCGATCTCCTGGTTTGTCCCGATCCAAGAATCGTGACTGTCTGTTTGGAGGGGCTGGAAAACATACTGAAAGTTGGGGAAGCAGAGAAAGTTAACCATGGAGATATCAATTATTTTGCCCAATTAATCGATGAAGCCGAGGGCCTAGAAAAGATTGAAAACTTGCAAAGTCATGACAACAATGAAATCTATGAGAAGGCTGTGAAAATACTCGAGACCTATTGGCTAGAGGAGGATGAGACGCTACCTGCTGCTGCTGATGAAAGCCAGCCTGGATTCAACTTTGGAGGAAATGGCTTTCAAGTTCCACCTAATGGATTCAGTTTTAACTGAAGGTTAGTTTTCTGGTCTTCTCAAGTTACCTCTTTATGTTATAAGCATTTCAAAAATCAACAATCATACAAGAGTCATGTTACTTTATGTATAGGGTCAATTGCATCTATTAATATGAGTTTTACACGATTATTGATTTTGAACTTGACATTCTAAATTGCTGCACCAAAACCAATATATCCTAAAAAAATGTGCAATATACCATATATACGACATTTGTTTGATCTCCACTCAGGCCAAACTGACCAGATCTCATTTTGTAGAGTAATTCCCTAATCGTGGAAAAATCCTACGCCATGTCTGCAAAGTCGAGCCAGAGTTGTAAATTGCTTAAAATCTGAAGTTCATTTTTATGGTGCAACAATTTGAAAGTCATGCTTTATTGCTGCAATTAGCCCTGTTTATAATTTATTCTCCAATTTTGGGATTCTAGAATTATCATATCTGTATCTGGTTTCTTTTTCAGTGTGGTTTACAGCAGTTTCTCTGGCTGGTGGTAATACCGATGAGTCGAGTCGGGTTGCGTTGAGTTCAGGTCGGGTCAGTTTGCAGCACCTCAACGAGTTTGGTGAGTCGGGTCATGGTTATGGAGGTGTGCTGGTCAATAAGAAGAGTAAACGAGTTTCAGCACGGGTCGAAAACGGGTCAGGTCTGGTCGGGTCGGGTTCAGTTGTTTCCCCTGTGTGGTTGAGATGTCTAGGGGAATAATCCTTCATGAGAATGGTTTTTAACCATGTGAGATTTGGCGATGCAGAGTCTTACCAGTCTATGCTTTATTGTCCTAGTCCTAGTATCGAGAGGGTATATTATTTGTTTGTTCATGGCTAAGTTTCTTATGATTTGTGTACTTGTACTCGCGTTAAAAGAGTATTGTTTTATAAAATTTGGATTGTCTATTTTATCCCTATTTTTAAGGAAAATAGTGTAATATCATGTGTTTATAAGGGACGATGGTTCTCACAAGTTTAATTTTTATATATTTTCCTTGCGCATCTTATCCCTTCTAAATACTTAATTTGTGGGCAACAATATTTTGTAAGAATCAACATGATCTATGCTGAAATAAATTTAATTCATTTCACCAACTATTCTTCTAGTAGTACCATTGTACTACCTCCATCTCATGTAGTTAGTCTATTTTGCTTTATTGATTGTTTTGGCACGTGTTTTTACCGAAACTTAGTACGAGTTTTAAAATATAATTTTGAAGAAAAAAATTATTTCAAAATTATATTTTAAAATCTGTACTAGGTTTTGGTGGAAACACGTGCCGGAAAAGTCAATAAAGCAAAAGAGACTAACTATATAGGATTAAGGTAGTATTTTTGTATAAGAATTTTAAACTGAGCATAAAAATTTGTTGTACAATATTATTACCCTTTAGAGCTATGCCAAATGTATAAAAAAAATTGAGGAAGGAATAAAAAAAGGGAGTATATGTATTCCTTTTTGAATCTTTTTAGACAACGAGAAATGAATGTTGGTGATCTTGAAAAGATGTAGAATGTTAAATGCAGTAATTTGTAGAAATTCGTAAAATTAATCTTGAATTCGAGTCTTTCCTCCCAAATTCTGTAGGTTTTGGTGGTCGTTTCTCTTTGTATCCCTTCATATTTGATTTAAAGGTGGAGTAATTTGACAAGAATCCATCTTTGCAATCTCTATTTATGGGTGTAGACTATTATATATACTAGTAACAATTATGCTTTACATATTAATTAAATAAAAACTGATGTAGTATGGATTGATGTGATTCAAATTGTTCCAAAAAAATATACTCCACATATTTAAAATATCTCCAGAAACAGTATTTGGCAGAATATTTAAATATCTATCCGTTTAAAATTACGTCCATAAATTAATAGGGATGATGTGGCGAACACTTAAACTTTAACTTAAATAACGATATATCGTTCTCATAACGATAGGGAGATGACATGTTACTCCTCAATGGTGCTCACCTTCGTAGACACCTACATTATTTTATCACTTTAGTATTATTTTGTTCGATTTTTCAATTATTTATATTCTAATACCTTATAAATATTATAAAATCTAAAAAATCAAGATCCAATGTTTTTTTTTTTTAAACTTCAAAAAATGACTAATAAAATAAATCGAGCTTTGATTTTTATTTATTTTTTAAATTTTATGATTTCATATAATTCTATAGTATTAGAATATAAAACAATTGAAAGAATTAAATAAAATAATGCGAAAGTGATGAAATGACGAAGTTGCCACGGAATTGACCAATATTGATGGACTAGCACGTCACCACTCAATAACGATAATTGCAAATTCACCAACAGTCTCGTCAACCATTTCTTGCCAAAAGTCAACCAATATATATAATTAAATATTCCAACACCCCATCTAACTTCTACTAAATGAGATCATGTGAGGATAATAACAACAAGAAATCAATACTTCAAACTTAAAACTAAAAAAGAAAAATCAAACCAATATAATAAATCCCATCTCAGAAATAATGAATCGGCAAAAGATGAAAAACAGTCTATTTTCGAGCGATGAAGAGCAAATGGGATGATGATGATGATGCCAAAACCATCGTTCCACTGGTGAGGGCACTCGAAGAATTCGACGAAAATGGAACTTTAAGGTTGAGATTTCCGACATCTCAAGCTTAACTCCAAGAATCAGAGTTCTGAGAGAGATGGAGAGATTGGCCTTCGTTGCAGTGGAAGGTTTTGATGATTTCAGACATAAGTTGTTGAGTTACAGAGCAGGAGATCTATGGCTTCCGGTGGGAGGAATAAAGAAAGAAGAAATGGATATCCCACCTCTCATCACTATTCTCTTGACTGGTTGGTTTCTTCTGGAAAAGCTCTTTGATTAATTTGATGTATAGTGTTCTTGGAAGATCTGGCCTCATCCCTTTGCTCAAACTTCAGGTACTTCTTTATTTATTTTTTATTTATTTTTGTTGTTTATGAACTATAACATATATGCTCTTGGAGTAGTATATTTGTCGTGTAGTATAGATATATGCTTGTTTTTAAAGATCATCTCGAAATTTCATTTTTTTTCCCAATCCACTCATAAACTCTAGCTCAAGATAAGTTTTGATCACTTCTTCTATTTTATTATTAGAAGAATTACAAAAATTATAATTGTAAAAAATAATGAATGAAATAGCAACAATATTAATTTCTACGAAAAAAAATCATCAAAACTTGCACATTAATTATTGAGTTATTGAGTGAATCTAAGAAAGTAGTATCATTATTGAATTAGTATATTGTGGTGATGCAACTAATTATTAATGAATAGACTTTTTCACGCACAACATACGCAAAAATTGATGGATAATAATGTCTTAATTATATTCCTACGTAAATGTAGGTGAATCATCAAGCTACACAACTATGTTTCTTGAAGAACACATGTCTTGAGGTCTCCTAGGAGTGGACTCTGTGTTTTGACTCGAGAGGATTCGACCAGATTCGCATGGACGAAGGATTAGACGAGATCTCGACATGGATGATCGACGGAGTTAGGCATAATCAGCCTTGCTATAGATTAGGAGATGATCTATAATAAGTTTAATGGATCATCATCAAGGGTTATAAATAGTTCAAGATATGTTAAGAGAAGGTTAATTGTGTGATGGTTGTGGCTGATTTATTGCAAATCCATGAGGCCTTTAAATCTGTGATTTGGAGTCCATTGGGCATTGAGGGCTCTTTTTCGTTTGGACTGCATCAAAAATTGAGTAAGTTTTCTCATTAATTTCTAGTTAATAAATTTGAAAAATGTTATGATCATGAATTGTGAGTTTTTTTTTTTTTAATTCTATGCTAGTTTCTATCATTTGAAGTCCTATTCAAGCATCATTTTCCTTTTTTTTTTATATAACTATTTACATGTATATAAAAAAATACATCCACTTATAGTAGATGCATGAATATTAGTCAAATCTTGATTTTTCTATAAACAACCAACAACTATGCATGCATTCCTTTTAACTATTTCAACTTGACTAGGAAGAACTATTATATACCTTCAACATGAAGAGACATTGATTTTATTAAAAACTATTTTTTTTCATTAAATTAATGAATATAGTATCTTCTCATAAACCTAATTAAGCTTGTTATTATTATTATTTTTCGACGATGAAAATCCGATCTTGATTCTAACACATGGCGATGCCCTAAGCCCCGAAGATAGGATCAGGGCAAGGCTAAGAATTAGCGAATATTTAGGTATCCCGGAGACGAGTGGGGCCTACGACGTGGCATGCTTGAGTGAGCAAGGGATTCTTGTTGAAGAATTTGATCCAGTTACAGCATTTGCAGTGAGTGAAGCTGTTTATAGGGCTTTGCTTCAATCAGAGAGATCTCATGTGCCTAAGGCCAAGTCAAGGATTCATTTATCACGTTTTTGTCGTGGATAATGTGCTGCATTGCTTCCTTCTTTGCAATTCTTGCTATTTTCTTCTCAAAATTTGGGCATCACAAGAAGAAGCTTAAGATGTAATGGAGGTCTAGTTAATTTGTGTGTAATTTCTTAGTCTTTTTTCTTCTTCTTTTTTTTTCTTTGTCTTCTTTTCTTCTTTTTTCTTTTTTTCTTTTTTCTTCTTCTTCTTCTTCTTCTTCTATTTTTTTTTTTTCTTTGGAGAAGAATGGTGGACATGTTAGTTATGTGTGGAGTGATTTGTTGTATGTATTTTTATTTTTTTTTCAAAATCTTTGGTTGGTGATGGATTGATTTAATAGCTAATGTTTAATGGTTTAATTTCTAAAAGTTATTTTTTTAATATGTATGGGGCCAATAGTAAAGAGATTTGAATGAATTGGGGAATGGTGGGTTGGGGTAGATATGGAACTTAAGCTAATTTATTGAGATGGCTTGTTCAGTGTCTGCTTTTTTTTATTTTTTTGTCTTGTACTAATTTAGCGTCATAGATTAATGTATTTTCATAAATATATTAATTAATTATACCTACAGTGTGATGAAATGGTTGGTCATGATTAAATGAATTATTGATGTTCAGAATAATGGCTCACCAAATTGAT